>OY821520.1:228469042-228636542 GCA_963682025.1 Cordilura impudica | reverse complement strand
TTTTAATTTTTAATTTTTAATTTTTAATTTTTAATTTTTAATTTTTAATTTTTAATTTTTAATTTTTAATTTTTAATTTTTAATTTTTAATTTTTAATTTTTAATTTTTAATTTTTAATTTTTAATTTTTAATTTTTAATTTTTAATTTTTAATTTTTAATTTTTAATTTTTAATTTTTAATTTTTAATTTTTAACTTTTAATTTTTAATTTTTAATTTTTAATTTTTAATTTTTAATTTTTAATTTTTAATTTTAAATTTTTAATTTTTAATTTTTAATTTTTTATTTTTAATTTTTAATTTTTAATTTTTAATTTTTAATTTTAACTTTTTAATTTTTAATTTTTAATTTATAATTTTTAATTTTTAATTTTTAATTTTTAATTTTTAATTTTTAATTATTAATTTTTAATTTTTAATTTTTAATTTTTAATTTTTAATTTTTAATTTTTAATTTTTAATTTCTAATTTTCAATTTTCATTTTTCAATTTTCTTTTTCCTTTTTCCTTTTTCCATTTTCCATTTTTCATTTTTCATTTTCCATTTGCCATTTTTCAATTTTCATTTCAATTTTCATTTTCCATTTTGCATTTTTAAATTTTCATTTTCCATTTTTAATTTTTCATATTTCATTTCATTTTCCATTTTTCAATTTTCTATTTTAAATTTTCATTTTCCATTTTTCAGTTTTCGTTTTCCTTTTTCCGTTTTTCATTTTCCATTTTTCATTTTCCGTTTTTCATTTTTCAATTTTCATTTTCTATTTTCCATTTTTTTTTTCATTTTTCATTTTTCGTTTTCCAATTTTTCATTTTCCATTATCCATCTTCCATTCTTCAATTTTGATTTTCCATTCTTCATTTTTCAATTTTCCATTTTTAATTCTCATTTTCCATTTTTTCATTTTCCATATTCCGTTTTTCAAATTTCATTTTCCATTTTCCATTCTTCAATTTTCATTTTCCATTTACATTTTTCATTTTCCATTTTTCATTTTTCAATTTCATTTTCCATTTTGCTTTTGCATTTTTCATTTTTCATTTTTCAACTTTCTTTTTTAGTTTTCCATTTTTCATTTTCTATTGTCCAGTTTTCATTTTCTATTTTCCATTTTCCATTCTCCATTTTCCGTTTTTCATTTTTCATTTTCCATTTTTCATTTTTCATTTTTCAATTTTCTTTTTTCATTTTCCATTTTCCATTTTTCGTTTTCTATTTTCTATTATCCATTTTCCATTTTCTATTTTACATTTTCCATTTTCAGTTTTTCATTTTCCATTTGCCATTCTCCATTTTCCATTTTTATATTCCTTTTTTCATTTTCCATTTTTCGTTTTCATTTTTTCTTTCATATTGGCGATTTTTTTTTATTATAACATGAAAACGATAAAAAATATGTGTCAATATTACTAACATGAGCTATGTTATTGTATTTTTGGTATTGTTAATATATGCATAATTTTTTGTGTCATGTTTTATGTTGTTGTACAATTATTATGTTCAACCTCGAAACTGTTACAACAAACACACTGGGTTTTATGTTTTTTTTAGAGGTATCTACATATTTTTGCTGGTATCTAATCACAATGATACCCGATTTAGCCCATTTTCAACACCAACCTGTTGGGAATTATGGCAAATGATATTGTTGTAACCTTATCCAGTTACGTGGCTTGTTTTGTGAATGAGCGTGATTTCAACAGACAGACGGACATCGCTGTATCGACTCGAGCTGTGATAAGGACCAAGAATATATATACCTTATGGGGTGGGAAATTAGTTGCGTTACAAACGGAATGACAAACCTATATATACCCTCTGCCACTGACGTGTGGAGGGTATAATATCATGAAAAAAAGTTGCAGGCAAAAAAGTAAAAATTAAAAAAAAAAATAAAGACTCAAAAAAAATCATTCAAAAGGGGAAACAAAAAGAATTTCAATTGATTTTTAGCTGAAACAAAAACAGAATTAATACAGAATATTTAAGCTGTTTTTATGTGGAATGTAAATATGAGGAAAAATGGGTTTAAAATGTAAATTGTTTTTCTATTTTTAGCTAAAAGCTAAAATGAAAATAAAGTGGTAAATTTGTAACTGTTATTTTAGCTATAATGCCAAAAATGTTAGTGCTTATTGTATTTTTATTGCACATTTTTCGATCACTTTTGTTTATGTAAATAAACATATTGCTGTTGATTATTTTACATAGTGGTCTACTTTCGCTGTTTTTCCCCTCCTTGAGTAATACAGAAAAACAAAACCATTTAGTAAAAACATTGTCGCCCAGAGTGATATCACACTTTAAAGTACCACTCTCCAAAACCATTGGTTCTAAAGTGTACTATGTGGCTTCGCTTGCTGTTATTTTTTTTTTTTCTTCTTCTTCACAAATATCATCACCTTTCATCGGCTTCAGATTTTATCTGTGCGCCGTGTTAGCTTTAGTGGGAATTTGCCTTTGCTAAATATATTACTGTTCTGTTTTGTATTTATTACAGCTAGAAAGTGATTTTTTTTACAAGGGCAAACAAATTCCATTTAGGTTATAGTTGGGAAACATGTGAAATTCAAATTAAAAAAGACAAGGAAGTAATAAATTCAATATGCAGCCTGTCTCCACAATACCCTACCATATGAATTCAGTATAACATTAGAGAAAACTTTAAGGTAAGGTTTTAAAATTTAAAAGAGTCGTATTTTCATAATTCTTTTTTCAAGATACGAATAATGTTGAATTATTGATGTGTAAACATTATGGTATCAGAAAAAATCGATGTCGGAATTTTGTTCACAAAACACTTCCCCTTTCCAGATATTGAAATAGCCGAAATTTGAGCTCGATTAAACGACGTTTAACCCGTGCCGCTCGTCGTTACAAAGTTGAAAAAATCAAATTTTTGGCCAAAAAGCTGACATATGGAGCCATAACTCCAGAACGGTAAATAATAAAAATGCTTAATATCACAAAAGAAAGCTAATGTTGTTCTTCAAAATTTATATTCTATACATAATTGTTGTTATTTTAAGTCAACCCGAGTTACAGTAGACTTTAGCCCCAAAAACGTGACCTGGTACCACTAGGAGCATATATTTTGTTTATTAAGTGATAAATTTTTGGTTTTTTGGTTTATTTTTTAGTTTAAAGTAGAAATATAATAAAAGAAAATAAGTAATACTGATAAGTCTAATGATAAGTATAATATTTTTATTTTAAAAATATAAAAATCAGGTATATACAAAACAGACGCAGAAATGATACAGACCTAGTACTTACATGAGTTAATAATTTTACATAGTTATCTAATCTATACAAAAGCATTATGTTAAAGTGGTTTTTGAAACGTCAGGATATAATTCTCGGCATTTGTTCACAACTTGCAGGACATATAGCTCTTGGTCTTCATCTTTTGTCAGAAGGATGTTAAAGTCGGTTATTAATTTAAAACCACGCTCAGCAATATCATTACCTATTTTTTTAAGTTTTGACAATTTTCAATCCTTCTTGAAGTCATTATTTTGAGGCCAGGTGTTTGGATGTTGTCTTAGGAAATCTGTTTTTTATTAAAATCAGTGAAAGACTGTAAACGTTCTTTGGTAGGTAAATTTACCAATCCTCTATCATCTACCTCTTTCATTTTTCTTTCCTAACTTTTGGATTTACAATCCTAGCGTGCTCTATTGGTTCACCTGTGCTACTGAGCAATTTATTAGCCATTAACAACTTTTCATCGTCTGTAATGGTGGGATCAAAAAACGATAATCCCACTAACTTTGCATTCAAATAACATAAATGGTTCGAAAATTTGTCCAGGGCTATTTCTGCAATGTCGTTATCACATTCATTATAGTCCAAAAGACTATGCAAAAGACTTAAATCTTGCTTTGGTGCAAGATGAGTTTTTGGATCATTGAATCAAGCCTTACAATAAATTTTAACTACGAAAACAGAAATCGCATGCACAGAACTTTCTTCTTCTTTAGACATCTTAAATTGACGACGAATAATGAATTTTTTAAGCAGTAAATAGACTTTGTCATCCACCTAGCGTGATGAATGGCTTCTGGATTTCTAAAACCAGCAGCATTGCCGTCTAGTGATCCAACATATATGAGAACCAACTACAATAGCTCCTTGTAGTCATCTCTGGGGTGGCTCTCAGTTAATTTGGTCTCGAATTCAGCAGTAACATTTGCAATTAGTTCTGGAGTTAGCTGCTTTTTTATTAGATTGTCACTGATACCTGTGTCGTATTTTCCTTTTTTATCTTGGGCCATGCAGTGAAGAATTTCTTGAAAATGCCTGGATGAGATCCGGTGGTTGATCCCAATTTTGTGTCGAATACGCCTCTTAACAGAATTTCCAAGATATGGTGACGGCAAGCTAGGTATAACAATTCTCCTAGCATTTGCTCCAATATCACGCATGATCCTTTGACTCTTCCCGTGTTGGATGCTGTAGTGTCGAAGCACATCACCTTGACGGTGTTGGGAATACCCCACTAATATAGGCATACATATACGACTACAGCTTGCTCCTCTTCAGAGCTGTTTGCTGCTGCAGAAACTCTCAGCAGCTGTTCCTTTTCGCCATATGAAATAGCAATAGCTATTCGCTCACATTGTTCATTTTTAAAAACACCCGGTAAAAGTTTACCGTCCCAATGGAAAACCATGGGATCTTTTTAGGGAAATTTTACTTTATCTAAAATTTTTTTAGTATATTGTTCTCCGACAATTTGTCTTCTATACAGTGCATTCATAAATGATAGCACATTTGGTAATCTGTGAATCCATGTTATATAAAATTTTAACTATGCATGCTATAATTCTGTGGTTTTCTGGAATAACCGCGTATGTCCATTTTTGCCAGTTTTGAGTTAGCGATGCCAAACATATTAATTTTTAACGCTCTTTACATGTGCAAAATTTTTTTTTTTTTAATATTGACCATTTCTGAGTTTTTTCTTCAAATAACGACGTAACTTAAATTAATTTGCAGCACTAACGACGTATGTCAACCTACGTTTGACCGCTGACAAATTATTTTCTCAGAAAACGACACATAGCGACATACGTTGTTATTAATGAAAAAAAATGCAAAATAATTTTGGATTATTTTTCAGTTTATAACCACTTATAAAAACTTGTGTGTTTATTTCTGTTATTTTTTGTCACTATTATTCTTGAAATGTTGTTATATTCTCATCTTAACTCCCGTTAGCTTTTTGCTGACGAACAAAAAAATCCATTTTTCAAGCAGGAACAACTTATGTCTACATGGGTGGTTGCATTGGTAGTTTTCATTTTCAAAGAAAACGACGTTTGTCGACATAAGTTGTTTTATCTGCACACACTTTAAATGTAATTTACATATTGTTTTTTCGTCCTTCTTTAGGATCTATTCCTCTGAAGATTTTTGTTCAAAATTTTATATAAAGTATTTATTGCAATAATCTACAGGACTGTTAAATAAAAAGCTCTAAAATCTTTATATCGTGCCCATAATTTCAAGTATAACGTTTTTTGGCTCGCCTGAACATTTTGATTTTAAGACATGCGCGGTTATTCTAGAAAACCACAGAATTATCATCTCTTTGTGGAACGTGTATTAATATGTGCTCTTTCCAAAACTATACTTTTATTACACAAATCTTCCATTAATTTTGTTTGAAAATGGTGCATCAAAAGCAGAAATTGCAAGTGAAATCGGCGGAAGTCGAAAGGTTATTTATAATTATTTGAAAAATATTGAAAATTATGACAAAAATAAAAGCAGTGGTAGAAAAAATAAGATGAATGAACGTCGACTTATTTTGATCACATTAAGCAACAGCACCAAAAGCTGTGCCCAACTTGCTGGATGCGTGTCCAACAAAGTATGCAAAACTACCATTTGGAATGTTCTTAAATCTTCCAAACATATACGAAGACAAAGAATGAAGAAAATTCCTCGTCTTTTGAAACGTCATTTTAATGCGCGTTTGGAGTTTTGCAAAAATAATATGGGTACAAATTGGTCAGATGTAAGTTGTTTAATGTTATGTTAGAAAATAATAAATTAATTTGTTGCTTTTAAAAGATAATTTTTTCAGATGAAAAAAAATTTAGTTTGGATAATCCTGATGGGAGTTTTAGTTACTGGCGTGACTTACGAAAAATAACCTCAATGTTTCTCTCGAAGAAACTTTGGTGGCGGTTCTGTTATGACTTGGGGTGCGTTTACTGAAGATTGTTGTCTGGAGTTGCAAATCGTACCCACCAAAATGAAAAGCGAAAAATATTGTGAATTGCTTCAATGCAGTTTGTTGCCATTCCTACATGCCAATACAGAAAAAATATATTTTTCAGCCTGTCATGCCAGCAAATTCACAAAAGAATGGTTAAGCTCGCATAATGTCGATGTTTTGGAATGGCCTGCTTGCTGTCCTGATATGAACCCCACATAAAACATATGGGGAACTCTCGTCAGGCGAATTTATGCTGACAATCGTCAATACATGAATGTAAATGAACTAAAAATTTAAATTTTCAATGAATGAAGCACTTAATCAAGGTTTTTTTGAATAAATGAATAAATTCTATGATAAATAGAAAATTTGATTGCATTAAAGCAAAAGGTGGTGTTATAAATTATTAAGATGATGTTATTTTTATTGTTTTTGTTATTTTTGTTAAATAAATAAAGGAACTAATTAATTATTTTTGTTAAACAAAGACTTTGTTGCATTTGTGCTATACTATTTGAACGCTTTAATATGCCAAGTATTGGAATGTAAGAGATTTTTATAACGGTATTTCTAATTAATGAGAGTTTTAGGTAATATACGCTTTCTGTATGATTTTAAAAAAGTGACATAAAAAATCTTTAGTTACTAGATGTTTACACTTCTCCCCTGTGATCGGACTCACATGATTTTTTATTTCATATACACGTTATAGTATAACATTTGAAGAATCTTTGAAAAAATTTGCAATTAAAAGTTTTATTAAATAAGTCCGTGACAGCGACTCTCCGGAGGCGTTGTTGTTTTGCGGTGAACATCATAACTCGTTACCGGATCATGTAAAATATAAAAATCTAAATGCATTTAAAATGTGACATGCTTCCTGAGGTAGCTCTGAAAACTTTTTCCAATTTTTTTTCCGAATTTTGAAGTGAAAACCACGATTTTTGCTATACAATTTCGGGAATATGTTGTTAAAAATGCTCCGATTTACTTGAAATTTTGACACTCTCGACATATTGATACATTCAGAAAGAGAGAGGCAAAAAAGGTTTTAAAACCTTAATTAAAGGGACTAGATCCAAAACTGATGACAAACTAAGTGACCAGTATTTTTTTTCTTTAGCAGCCCAATCTCATATTTAGGGGGGTAAAAAAGGGTAAAAAAATTCATCCGTTTTACTTTTTTGAGAATTTTCCGGTTTGTTCCCAAGAAACCAAATACAAAATTGGTCATCATAGGGATGGTATTTGCAAGGACTATCCTATAGATCAGGGATGGCCAGCACTACTAACTTCGGGTGCCACGTTTACGAGATAATATTTTAAAGAGGCATTCTTTTATTTTTGAAAACAATACATATTTATAGGATTAATATAATTTTAAATTTAATCAGTTTAAATTTCAAATTTAAAGTTGGTAAATTAGTATGCGTCGAATAGTTTTTTAAGTTAGCTGTTAATCTAATTTTAAAGAGAATCAGTCCAAATTATTTTTTTGCTGGTAGATATTGGTAGACGTGCATGTCTGACCAAAAGTTTTAATAAAATTCATGTAGTTAAGTTGTGGTCAATCTTGTGAAAATTATAATTTGTAAAAAATATAAAAAGTAATTATGCTGTCTGGTAAACGTAAATATGATGACCAGAATAGAAAATTTAAGGCACATTGGAAAGAGGATTTTGCTTTTGTAGAGAGAAATAGAAAACCGATGTGTCTGATATGTAAATTAATGTTGTCACAGCTCAATGCCGGTAATCTAAAACGGCATTATGACATAAATCACGGTCCTTTCAACGAAGAATTTTGTGCTGGCACGAGCTACGCCGAACGAAAATATTGTCTCTAAAAACAAAACTTAATGATCCATGATTATTAAAGTGGCAGATGTAACAACAGGGACAGGATTTATTATGGCGTTCAATATTGCTCGAACAAAATGCGCCCACGTACAGGGAGAGTTCATTAAAAAAGATATTGTTATTTCAGCTTTAGATCCAGAAATAGCATAAACTGATTGATGACATCATAAGTACCTTGCACATTGATGTGAAAAACTGCTCAGCACTGAGCCTAGCCCTATACGAATCCACAGACACTGAAGATAAACCGCAACTTGACATATTTGTTCGTTATGCAACATATAATGTCAAAGAAGAATTATTAGACTTTGTTGCACTGAAGGATACGACTGAAGGTTCCGTTATAAGAAACGTCCTTGATGCCGTATTTGAAAAACTTTCTGTACCGATTAAAAATCTAGTCAGCGTTGCAACTGATGGCGGCACAGCTATGAGATGTGCTGGATTTTGTGGCTTTTAAAAGCTGGACCATTATATCCTAATTGTACCCCAGTCCCTTGCATTATTCATAAGGAACACCTGGTAGCCAAATATTTTGAATATGATCAAATTGTGGACGTAGTTTTAAAAATAGTCAACTACGTACGTTCAAGTGCCAAAACTATCGACAATTCAAGACCTTTATACAAGAAATAAGGTGGCTCTCAGCAACCAATGTTCTAACAAAATTATTTTATTTAATGGAACCAATCATACAATTTGTCAATGAAAACGGGAAATTTTTCCCGGAACTTGAAGATACCCAATGGTTGCTAGATATGGCATTTTTAGAGTTAGAGCTCCAAGAAGATGAAGGGTTGAAAAAGTAAAATAGAATTATTGTAAAATAGAATTATCTCTTTTCGATACTTTGTACTCTTACGAATCATTGCGAATTGCCATAACAGGTCATCAACCACTCTTTAAGCGGCTAACTGCTAAAATTGACAATAACCGTAACATTGTTGATGCTTACGGCAAATCTAATATCTGAACATTTTCTGTTTATGTAATTTTTTCAATATTATTTTCTTATTGTTTTTTAGGTTTAATATGAATTTATGACAATAAATGAATTAGCAAAATTTTGTCTAAAGTTGTAACAAGAAATTAAATAAAATATTATTTTTTATATAAATATAAAAAAAATTTAATTTTTTTACTTATACTATAAAAAATTTTTTATTATAGGATTATAAGATATTATGCATAAGAGCCACTCTAATGGACTTCAAAAGCCCCATTATTTCCACCTCTGCTATATATGTACATTAAATCAAAACTCACTTATATTACTCGTAGTTGTGTTTAAAAAAACTTTTTTTTTATTTAGAAATTGTAAGTACCTATTTCAAAACAGTGAATTTTTTTTATAAACTTAAAGCTAAAGAAGTGGTCAATGGTACTTCAAGTATGTCTAAAATCAAGAAAAGTATTAAAAACAAAATTGAAGAATTAAATTAAAGTTTTTAATTTTTATAACAAAATTTAACTTTTCTATATAGTTTTAATGAATTTTCGTAATTAAAATAATGAAATAGATTTTAACTAGTGCACATATTGCAACTGTGTTCAGTTTTCATTGCCTGATCAAGCATTTTTCAATAAGCGTTAATATGCTATAAACAAAGAAATTCTCACAAATTTTATTCCAATTAAAGTACTTTTTCTGACAACAGCACCTTATGTATAATATTAATAGGCTAGGCGATTTCTTGTGACCGATGTTTTGTTCTACCGTTTTATCCCGATTATGACCAAACGTATATTATTTGAAAGGTATTTGTTTTTAGCCGATTTGCAGATTTACAGATTTTTAAATTTTTTCCTTTATTTTGAGTAAATTGCATTTAAAGATGCTACTAACACATACATAAAATTATACAATGCTATGTGTGTGTTTATTAAATTTGTTTATGGGTTCGTGTTTATTTGTGAATTGGCTATAATCGATTAGCATACTTTTAGGGTCTTTATTCGCTGAAAAAAAATAGAAGTTCCTAGAATCTGCGCTCGAATTTCGAGGGCTGGAATCTGCCAGTTTAAATAAATAACTTTTCTTTCTTTCCCTTTCTTAAAAAAGTCCATTGTCTTAAAAAAGTAAATTTTTTTAAAAAGTACATTTTCTTAAGCGAATTCATTTTCTTTAAAGGTACTTTTTCATAATAAAGTAAGTTTTCTTTAAAAAGCACGTTTTATTAAAAAGTTAGAAAATTATTTATAAACGGTATCACTTTTAAAAAGATATTTTCTAAGTAGTTTTTTTTAATTGAATTTTATATATATGGGGGATTTCATGTCAAGTGCACCAACTTTTGAAACCGATGTCTTCCGATCGGGATGAAATTTGCACCAAGGTTAGTCCTATTAGATAGTAGTTTAGACACAATTTTTCAACAAGATTGGTCCAGATCTCTCTGAGTTAGAGGGGATCAAAATTTGACATTTTGGCCAAACAGGTGTTTTTTCCCATCCTTGTAACTTATTACCTATTGTTCTTAGAAAATTTTCTCCCAAATAGTTTAGATAGCTATTTCTTCAGTATTTCGGAAAAAAATACTTAAAAAAATAAAAAAAATTTTGTAGACCTTTTTTTTTGCTAAATTAAAGTATTTTTTGGCTTTTTTTTCCAAAAAGGGCATTTTTTTTTTTTTTTTTTTTCATAAGAAAGCTTAGGATTTTTCCTTTAAGAGCTTTTTGGTCGCTTAGTGGGATGGGAGTGGGATATCTATCAAAATAAATATTTTGTAACTCAAGACAACGGTTTTTCAATTTTTCACAAATGCACTATTTTGAATTTTTTCCCATTTGTGTCTAAAACCTTACAAATAAAACTTATACTGAGAAACTAGACAAACTAAACTTGTACAATTGAAAGACAACAAATGCCATCTGCGAAAGAGTTTATATCAGAAAGATAGGGAAAAGAGAATTAATTAAGCTGAAACTCAATGGATGAGACCTCGTCAATAACAACACGTATTGTGCAATGAGCTTTGACATCAATGCACCATGCCACACGTGATCGAATGCCTTGGAAATATCTACGTCAAATACTTTACTTTTACCAAAATTGTGAATGGATCGACTCCAGCGCTCAGGCTTTCCGTAGAACGAAGAGCACTGTTTCAGTATCAGTGCTGGTATACTATGCGGTCCCGCAGACTTATTTATACTTATAATTTAACACATTTATTTTGTCTCTATTCATTCGAACAGCTGATTTTTTTTATTGCAAAATAACCACAAAAGATGTTTTAAATCGGTTTTCAGAGCAAAGCATTTCATTCAACTAGCAATCTGAAGTCAGTAATTTTATTTTGTTAGGTATTCGACATATATTTTTAAAAAGCCAAAACCAAAAATTATCAGATGTTGTTCTAATCAATATGGTGAAGTTGGGTTCGTGTTTGACATGTCTACATTTGAATAAACGAAAAAAGAAATAAATGTCATATTTATTGAAAACATAGGTATTTTAATAAAAATTTACTTTAAAGGTCTTATTTGAAGGCTATTACCGGAAATAAATTTAATATCCATTAATTGAAAATAAAATTAAGAAATTTATATTCATATTTAAAGTAGCTAACTGCTTTTTATTTATAATTTGAGATCGAAATGGTGAAATGGCATTTCTTAATTGGAACAACGAAACAGTTTTTTTTTTAAGATATATCTATAATATTAATAGGCAAGGCGATTTCTTGTGACCGATGTAAGTTTCACAGTTTTACCCCGATTTTGACAAAAAATTTATCATTTGAAGGGTTTTTCTTATTAGAATATTGGAATATTTTTTTTGAGTTATAATCGTTTAAAGTTGCTACTAACACATACATATAATTATACAATGCTATGTGTGTGTTTATTAAATTCGTTAATGTATTTGTGTTAATGTGTTGATTTTGTTTTATTCATTTAAAATGAGTTGAATTGTGAAAAATTAAAAAAATTAAAATTCCTAGAATTTGCACTCGAATTTCGAGTGCTGGAATCTGCTAGTAAATATAAATTTGTTAGTTAATAAATGTATCAGAAAAACCTAGGATTGTAAAACCAAAAGATAATAAATAAATCCCACAGTCTCAAAACAGCATAAGTTAATTTTTAAATAAAAAATATTTCCATTTTACAAAAAAAAATAAAAATAATTGCCGCAAAAATGGAAAATTTAAATACAGACTTAAGCCTTTGGTCATTGAAGATGCGCGCATGAGTGTCGTAAGATTTCAGGATTTTGGTAGTATGAAGGATGGTGACCTAAATGGTTACATTAGAATCGCAACAATCTTCACCAACAACCCGGTAGCGAGAGTTAAGGATAGAATGCTACCAAGAAGGATATTTATCAGGAAATTTGATACCATGATATTATTGAGCAGTAGGACCTGGGAACCGGAGCAGGGTTCTCACGAGTGGTTCACAGATGGATCAAACTAATCTAGTAGGGACACCGGCGCTGGCATATTCGGTCTCAGTTTTCAACGTGCCTTAATATGTCCTACAACTTGACTTCTAGTCTCGTTTTGGATTGCGTCGAAGTGCTCAACTTACTATACAGATGCAACAAACTGATTTAAGTTGGTTTTCGGCACACGAGGATAACGAAAGGGCTGATTGTGAAGCCAATAGAGGGACACGTCGTCCTTTCATCGGTCCGGAACCATTCTGTGGCGGGCTACATCAGAGAAAACCTAAAACACTGGAAAGAATCACAATTTGCCGAACACTGGGACAAAAGTCAGGGTCAACGACAAGACAGGAGATTTCTAACTGTATCCAGTGTTCAATCGAGACGATTGCATTCCTTTGACAAGAATAACTTAAGGACTTTAACGGAATACTTTACTGCACACTGTAATCTTAGATATGATTTACGTATAAAAGGTCTATCCGCTACAGACACGTGCAGGTTCTGCGAACAGGGGGTAGAAACAGCAGAACACATTATTTGTGAATGGAAAATATGGTATCTCCTGCCAGATATGATAATTGTCTTTATAAGGAACATTAATCTTTAGGACAACCATGAGCTGCACAAACTACAAATGGGTCGCAGTGCGTAGATCCTTCTTAATCTAATCTAATCAATGCTAATCCTTATGGATCCCTAACTCTTAAGATAACTGAAACTTTAGTATGGAGACATACAAAAATTCATTGCGGCCTAATTGTGATATTCCTCTTGATTTTTTCCGCGCCTAAATTAATAACATTGAGCAACTAGTATTTTCTTTGTAATGTAGTCATTCACAGAAAATAACGCGAACATTTTAGAATTATTCTTCAGAGCTGAAGAATAATAATTTGAAGAAAAATTTTACTTCAGAAAAAGTATATTACGAAAAATATTTAAAACTTTAAAAAAAAAGTACTTTAAAACTGAATTTAGACCCAAATTATAACATTACAAACATACATACGAGCATGTATATTACAATTTAATTTATGTATGTATATCACAATTTAATTTAATATATATTTTTATTTTTTTCTCTACTTTTAGAAACGCTATATTTGAAAAACATCTAACCCGAAACTATCAAGCCATTTCAAAAGGTAATAAATTATAAACATTTACAAGTTAAAAAAGATTACCAAAAATTTTAAAGAAACCCTAGGATTAATATCAAATTAGAATTTCTTTTCTTAGAAAAGTATATTTTCTCTAAAAAAAAATAATTTTGATAAAATAAAGGAAATTTTGTTCAAAAAGTACCTATATTTAAAAAAAAAAGGTACCTGTGGAGCAGCCTGAAATTATTTTACCTTCTTATATTCTTATTATTATATAAAATGAATTCACAATTATTATTTTGATTAGTTCTTATAACTTGTAAATTGTTTAGAATATCGAGTACATGCATATTCGTTAATTATACTCAAATCTCGTCATTATAGTTATTAGTCTCTCCTTTACACACTAAGCACCTATAATAATTTTGTGTTATCATTCATTCTATATCAAACGACTGAACAATTAACTACATTTAATTAATAGCGCTTGTCTTTTCACTTTTATCCAAATAATAAATTGTTAGCTTAGTCAGAAGAGGACCATTGGCACCAGCTTAATTTCAGGCGACTACTGACACTTGTTCTCAATTGTTCGGATGCAAGCAACCTATTTTTTCAAAAAATTAAGAATACTTTAAATTTTAATACACATTGTATACACCTTTTTTTTGAAAATGTACCTTTTCTTTACAAAGATCTTTTTCGAAAGGCGATCTTTTCTTTAAAAAGATTCATTCTTAAAAAGTACATTTTCTTGAAAAAGTACATTTTCTTCAAAAGTTACCTTTTCTTAAGAGAACTACATTTTCTTAAAGGAATATAATTTCTCAAAATGCATCTTTTCTTAAAAAAGTACTTTTTCATAAAAAAGAACCTTTTCATAAAATAGTAAATTTTCATAAAAAACACCTTTTTGTCAAAAAAGTACTTGTCCTTAAAAAGTTAATTTTCTTAATAAAGTACCTTTTATTAAAAGAGTGCACTTTCTTAAAAAGCAAATTTTTTTTTTAAATACCTTTTCATAAAAAAGTACATTTTATTGAAAAAGTGAATTTTCTTAAAAAGTTACATTCTCTCAAAAAAAAAGTACCACTTCTTAAAGGAGTACTTTCTTCAAAAGTACCATTTCTTAAAAACGTTAGAAATTTTTCGTAAAAAGTAGTTTTTCTTAAAAAGAAATGTTTTTCTGAAAAAGTATCTTCTCTTAGAAAAGTAAATTTTCTTAAAAAATAACTGTTCTTATAAAAGTGCCCCTTGTTAAAAATGTACCTCTTCTTAAAAAGGCACATTTCCTTCAAATAGTACCTTTTCTTTAAAAGTAGTCTTTACGTACCTTTTAAAAAAAACCTCTTAATAAAGTAACATTTCTTAAAAAGAAAATTTAATTAAAAAAGCACTTTTTCTTTAAAAAAAAAAAAAACTTTTCTTAAAAAGTAGTTTCTCTTAAAATGTGCCTCTTCTGAAAAAGTACCTTTCCTTAAAGAAGTATTTTTCTTAAAAGCGCGTAGTTTTTATGCACGAAAAGGCTCCTTGGGCTGAGCTCAACGATTTCTTCAAGCATTTCAACCGGAAACTTTGTTTCCTGGATAAAAATGTTGATGCTGCTGCGAAAATGGTGGAAAAAATAATAGTGCTTTGTATGCGATTATTCATTCCATCAAAGCAAATTTCGGCTAAAACAAATCAAAAATTATGATTTAACCAGACCTGCAGAGATGCAGTCAGATTCAGAGAGGAAACATTCAGATATTGGCGTGAAAATAAAAATTCAGCCACTGAACTGCAAAGCAAACAGGCGAGAACTGAATATGCCAAAACACTAAGGCACGAAAAGATCCTTTATGATCAGCGTCTTCGTGCTAAAGTTCTCTCTGCTCCTCGGGGCAGTGAGAGCTTTTGGTCATTTGATAAAAGAGTAAAGATAATGCTAGTTCTGATATCCTAACTCTTTTAATGAATGACCAAATATTCACTGAACCGGTCGATAAGGCTAGCGATCAACCTCTGCCCGAACTTGAAAGTGTATCTTGTACTATGCCTAAAATATTCTTTCGAGCACGTGCAGTTAAAAAGGTTCTTTCAAATCCCAACGTTAATAAGTCTGCGGGGTCGGATGCTATACCAGCACTGGTGCTGAGACAGTGCACTTCGGCGCTAGCTAGTCCTTTGGCCAACCTTTTCATCCTTTTGTACCGTGCGGGATTCTTTACCTCTTGCTGAAAGATTGTTAATATCGAACCAATCCCTAAAAAGGTTGAAGCTACTAATCCGGAAAATTACCGTACAATTGCAATCTGCTGTGCGCTCTCAAAGGTCATCCAGAGCATGATCAATTTCGATATTGTCAAATAACTAGAAGCCAACTCACTTCTTAATGATCGACAGTATTACTTCCGTATAAATCGTTCTACGGGAGACCTGTTAGCTCTTCTCTCAGAGCGATGGAGTCGATCCATTCACAATTTTGGTGAAAGTAAAGTGGTTGCTCTAGATATTTCCATTGATATCAAAGCTTATTATTTGGAGTCGGTATTTACTTCTCTCGATTTATATCTAGTTTTCTCAGAGATCGCACATTACATGTTGTTATTGATGGGTCCTCATCTAATGAGTTTCAGCTTAGTTCAGGGGTACCCCAAGGTTCCGTTCTTTCTCCTTATTTTTTCTTTATCTTTCTGAACGACCTTCTTGGTCAAACTTTCAATTCTATATACTCTTTCACAGATGACAGCACCATTTGTCATTCATTTTCCTTTAATTGTATGCAAAAGGCGGACAATGAATGACACACTCAATTAAGACCTGTTAACAATCTCCGAGTGGGGTAAAGCGAATAGGTTTGGTGGTATAGGTATTGAGGAATCGGATATTTTTGTTGTTCTGGGTATGAGAATTCAATGCGATTTTCGTTGGAACGAGCATGTTTTCTAAAACAGTGCAAAAATTACTTCACTCCCTCTGATCTCCTTAATATCTATACCACTTACATCCGACCGAAAATGGATAAAACTCCCATATATGGGCAGGAGCTTCAAAGTATATTTTGCAGCCACTGGACCGTGTACAAAGGAGGGCGTTGATGCTCATTATTGGCAATAGGGTATCCAACTCTACTGACTCGTTGGAACATCGTTGAAATGTGGGTTGTGTAACACTGTGCTATAGACTACCATGGTAAATGTTCTTCTAAGATTAGTGAACTCATTTCAAGTGCCCGTGTTTCAGTTCGCTCAACCCGCTTTTCTAGTAGATCACATCCGTTTTTAGTATACTTTCCAGTTGACCGCATAACGCAATACAGAGAAATTTCATTTTATCAGTCAAACTAGCGTATGTGGAATAAACTCCCCGCACAAGTGTTTCCTAACAGTTACAATGTAATAAAACTTAAGTCAAATATCCACAAACACTACACCCTCTTTCCTCCTTCCTATAACCTATTTTCCAAAAATCAACACAATGCACTGCATTTGTAGGGGGCATTCCCTGAGTGTTGGTTAATATAAAAAATGTGCGTTTCTTAAAAAGGCCATTTCATTAAATAAGTGCCTTTTCTGAAACAAATATTTTCTAAAAAAAGGCTCTTATTCTAAACGAATCTTTTCCTAAAAAAGTAGGTTTTTTAAATAAATTTTCTTAACAGATCTTTTCCTAAAAAAAAATCTATTTTTAAAAAAGTACTTTCATAAAACAGATCCTTTTCTTAAAAAAAGTACTTTTTCCTATAAATTACCTTTTTAGAACAGTGCCTTTTCTATTAAAATGTATATTTTCTTAATAAAGTACCTTTTCTTTAAGAAAGCACATTTTCCTGCTTAAAGTAAACTTGAAACTTACTAATAATATTTGTTGTTAATAGACAAAGAAATTTGTTTAAAAATATATAATTGCATACTTTTGGGAGATAATTTCTCAAAGAATCATAGCCCAATATTAGAAACCATTAAATTTGTATAATACCTAAATTAAACATTTTGAAAAAAACAATAACAGAATGCATTATAAAGCGAAATTGTACAAAATGTTTGATTTCTGAATGCAAAAATTTACATTGCAGGAATTCGTCCCAATTTTTTTATACAAATTTAAAAATTTTTATCATGTTTCATTTTAAGAAATGCGTCACTGATATAATTGTAAAATAAAATTCCAGAAATATTTCATTAGATTTTAAAAAAATCTTATTTTAGAAGAAACCGAATAAGCTGAAAATATTTCTTTATTGAAAAATACACCAATTTCTTAGGACTTGTTTACATAAATTAATTTTTATAGCAAATATTAAATTCATTTTTATACAAATTTTGTTTTTTCTCTTCCGCTTTTATTTCCTTCAAAGAAAATATTTACTCTGCATAGTTTTCATTCTTAATTTTTCCTTTAGTTTTTCATAAAAAATTCTTTTCAAAATAGCGACCATTCTGTGCATACAAAACGATTGTATTTTTTGTTATGACGCCTTATGGCATGCTCAATAAAATATGTTGTGCTCGTGTTTGTAAAATGAAAATTCTATTATGAAATTGTTAGCATACTTTCAGGTGACACTCAAATAAACTTCGCTGTCAGACAATCAGCATGCATACACAATAAATGATTATGTGTGTATGTGTGACTTTTTTATTTATGTTATTTCATAAGTTTTCCTTTCATATCATAAATATTTTGATTTTTTATATCGATAGTGTATTTTTTTTTTTGACTTAACAAACAAATGTTTGGATTTGCAACGTATTGAATATGTACGACTCAGTGAATGAATGACTGACTGAATGAGTTTAAATAATAATTTGTAAAACTGTCATATAATATTATGACAACAAAGTTTTTGAATACGTTGTCGAAAGCCATAAGGCGCCAAATATAGGATGGAAAAATGAAAAGTTATTATTGAAGTTGATTTTTAATTCGGGGGTGGGGAAGGTTTCTTTTTTTTATTGAACAGCAATAAGCTGTGGAATAATAATATTACAACCACAATTTCATATCTCAAATAATAACTTAACAAAATCGATTGACTTTATAAAATAGAAAATCAAAAATTGGCAGCATATTTTTAGGGGGAACATCAAGTAGAATAAAACATATACTTATCAAATTCTAGGAATGGTTCTGGAAGAAGGTATTCATGATTTATTTAATAAATTTAATTAATTTCCGCTTTTCACACATAACACGGATGTAAGCATTGTGTAAACTTACATATGCATTTTGTAAATTTGTTTCTTAAATATTACGCATTGATCAGTAAAAGCTTTAAATTCAGAATTTTTGATTTTTCTTTCAATAAATGCACGTAACAGGTCTAAGCCGACGATACATAACCCTATACAATGGTATTCGCTAAATTCTATAAAACTTGAATATCAGCAAAATATGTAAGATTTTCACGAATTTACATTCTAGTTTAAAATATACATAACTAAACCTTAATATTAATCAAAAATTAAAAAAAAAAAGCAAACTTCAGAATGTATTGGGATCTTTTCTAGAATTAACGAAAACCATATAATTATTAGGTACAAAACTATTAACGTAAAAAATAATGAAACTTAAATTATTCTAAAACTGGGCTCCAAGAGCAGGTCATTATATAACACAAAAACTAAGTTAGCTGTTTTTTAATTATGGGGTAAAAAATGTTGGTTTTCATAAATAAGTGAATTATCTTAAAAATTTACATTTCCCAAAAAAATATCGTTTTAAAAACAAATACATTTTCTTAAAAAAAGAACTTTCCCTTTAAAGAGTATATTTTCTACAAAAAATATCTTTTCTACAAAAAATACCATTTCTTGCAAAGTACCTTTTATAAATTTTCTACAAAATGTACCTACTATACAAAAAGTACCATATCTGTAAAAAAAATAGCTTTCTACAAAAAGTACCATTTCTTTAAAGAGTAAATTTTCTACAGAAAATAGCTTTTCTACGAAAAGTACGTTTTCTACAAAAAGTACGTTTTCTACGAAAAGTACGTTTTCTACAAAAAGTACGTTTTCTACGAAAAATACCTTTTTTTATAACGAACACATTTTTTACAAAAACTGCCTTTTCTACAGAAAAAAAAAATACCATTTATACCGGAACGTACATTCTACCAAAAGTACCGTTTCTCCAAAAATTAAATTTTCTACTAGAAACGGTACTTTCTCAAAAAATTAAATTTTCGACAAAACGTACCTTTTCTACAAAACGTACCTTTTCTACAAAAAGTGCCTTTTCTACAGAAAGCACCTTTTCCAAAAAAAGTACCTTTTCTACAAAAAGTAACTTTTCCACAAAAAGTACTATATCTACGAAAAGTACCTTTTCTACGAAAAGTACCTTTTCTACAAAAAGGACCTTTTCTACAAAAATACTTTTCTGCAAAAAGTACCTTTCCCTTAAAGAGCAAATTTTCTACAAAAAAAAAACCTTTTCTTCAAAAAGTAAATTTTCTACAAAAATACTTTTTCCTAAAAAAATACCTTTTTCACAAAAACCTTTTCTAAAGAGGTGAAAGTAGCAGGCCAATGCAGTAAAACCTCTAAAAGGTTTTATATTTTTTTTCCCTAATATTGATGTTTGTTTGCTTAGTTTTTCAACTATTACTCAAGAATCATTGATAATTTCTCATTCCATTCTTTCGTAAATATTTTCCGCAAATCAAGTTGGACTAATTTTATCAAATGAAATCTTAAACAAATGTCATTCGGTACTCCTTTTTTATAATTTTTTTAACAGCATACCATATTCAGGACGTTGACGTATGAGTCATATTTTCAATATTAAATCAATCAAACATTCATACATCAGTATTTTTATACCCTATACCACTATGTGGTTTGGGTATAATGACTTTGTTGCTGCTGTTTGTAACAACCAAAAATATTTGACCTACACTCATCTTTAATTATACTGATCGAATCAGAATCACTATCTGATTCGATTTAACGATGTCCGTCCGTCCGTCTGTGTGTCCATGTAAAGCTTTTAATCAAACTTCAGGTCGCAAATATGAATATATTTTGATGAAATTTGGTATTTAATCTTTTATCGGCCATGGGATGAACGCTATTGAAATTGGTGAGAATCGGTCCATGTTCAGACCTAGCCCCCATACAAATGACCCCTATGAAATCAACATATATTGCCATAAGATCCAAATTATCATACAAATCTTAGTCAAATTGGGTTTATATGTATATATTACATCCATTAATCAGTAGTCCAAAAATAATACCTACAGGACAATTCATAGTCATAGGCCCCATATAGAACTGCTTCCCGATCTGCACTTAAATCTATAAAAAAAAACCAAAATATTCCACAGATTTTTTCCTAATGTGGTTTGTACATATTTTTTCAAAATATAAGTGACTTTACCAAATATGGTCAGGATCAGTCCATTTTTCGACCTAGTCCCCATATAAATATAGCACCCGATATGAACTTTTTCATAGCTGCAGCCAAAAAAATTAATAACAGTGCCACTCAAATTTGTTTTATGCTTATTTTCTATATCCAATTAGTTGGACTGAAGAGATATGGTCTCTAAACCATGGTGTCGGGTATCGTATAGTCGGTCTAGACCGACTATAATTATCTTACTTGTTTTTACATGGCGTCGTTCGTAAATTATTGAGTTCTGTATGCTTTTTTTTTTGCTTAATTCCTGTTAAAGTTCTTACTCTTAGAAGCATTTTCAAAGACGGAATTTTTTACAGAAAAGATCACAAACTATAGTACCTTTCTTGGTAGGAAGGTCGCAACAATTTTTTTGGATCAGTTTTTTGTAATTAGCAACTAAACTTTAACAGGGATTAACAAAAAAAAAAAAACATACAGAACACAATAATTTACGAGCAACGCTGGATGTATTAATAAAAATTATTTATTTTTGACTTCCCTACAGTTTTGCTGTAGAATGAAGTGAGAAATCATCAATGATCCTTAAGCTTTGTTAGATATGCAGTGCTTCTATAGGAACATTATTCGAATCTGACAAATATTAAATAAAATTTCCAATCTGAGAGTTTCTTTATAAAAAAAATATCTTGAATTTAAAATTGGAAATATTTTCAAATGCAAAAACTTGTAATATGGACGTTATTTTATAAGTTTAATTTTAGAGTTCTTAAAAGATACCATCTAAGGTATTAAAAAAGAAAAAATATATAAAAATCCAATTATATTTTATTAAAATGTATAGTTACTTAATTTTTTTTATAAATAATTACATACGTTTTTAAGAAAATTTAGTTTTTTATTATTATATGGCGATTTTATTTTATTTATTTGGGGATAACGTTATCAATATCAGTGACACGTGGAGTATAACAATACATAAACACTCATTAAGCGAACGCTAAAAATAAAGCGGCCATAACAACAATTATAATATTTCAAATAGCAACAATAACAAGAACAACATAGAAAAATCATATTTTTCAGAAGTTTTTTTAAATTGTCATTGCCAGTAAATCATTTTCACTAATAATGCGCAACACAGCTGCCTCTCAACTCAACTCGATCAAGATTATATATATCTTATGGGGTCCAGACTTTTTATATAATCATTAGAAACGGAATGACAAATTTATATGTTCTATATGTATAAAATAACTTTTTAATATTTTAGTTATAATATTTTTTTTTGGATGGAGTTATACAAAGTGCAAATTTTAAAAATAAAAATATCAGAAAAAATAAAGCCTACTATTTTGATTAAATTAAATAATATTGCACCTGTACCTCTAAAGTGAGTCAACTCAAAATTTACAAATTTTCAGTAGAGGCAAAAACGGTTTTTTTTAATATTCACTATAAAATTTTAAAATAGTTGTTGCATTGTAAAGAATTGCGAATAATAAGTATACAACAGTAGATGTTTTTGCGATTTTTTCAGTGATCATCAAAAATAACAAGTTTTTTGGGTGCAACTCAAAATATGTCTTTTTAGTGGATTCTAAAGCAGCTACTCCTATAACACAAAGAGGGTTACAACTGTATTTTTTTTTTTTTGCGAAATCGATGTAAGATTTTTACAGTGGATAGATATGACCACTGTGTATCATTTTCTTGAAAAAGTGAAAATTGGAAAATTTTGAGTTGACTCACTTTAGGGGTGCAGGTGCGATATATTAAGTATATAACTCTGCTACATAAGCTTTTAACACTAGTTGTAAATTTATGAAAATTAATCGGCCACGCCATTATAGTGCCAGTAATCACTTCCGCGGTTTAGAAGAAGTCGTAAATAGATGATTATGACGATACCTTGGATTATGATTTAGTTATAGTTCCTCTAGAGTGAATCATATATAAAGAAGAATATTTTTATGACAATATAACTTCGTTCAGCATGCCAAATGACGTACTTGGTAAAGTCGAGGCATTCGTTCATAATGATGGTGTTCTTTCGGATTCCGAAAAGAGCACAAATTAAAACCAACATGCCACGATGTGAAGATTCTAGTATGGAAACAAATCGATCAGCATTGAATGTTCTGGTTTGGTGCAAATGTACTCCAAATTATTCCAAAAGTTATACCGAATTCAACGACCGATTTCTTTATGAAAATCATATGAAAGAATCATTCAAAAATTGGACTTATGTTATTGCAATGATTGTCGACTTTAGCCAGTTGTACGCTTGACACAACTTTAGTGTTATTGTTGCAGAACTAAAGATTTTTTTGCAAAAGTATGTATTGGTTTTTAGATGCAGATATTGAAGTACACGCAGTGTCTAAGGCCATTTCTAGCAATAGATTTAAGGAAATAAAAAGAAATCTTCTACTTGTTGATAATAATGATGCTCCGAAAACCACCAACAAATGCTTAGTCAGAATCCTGGTCCTAATGGCGCACATCAGAATGGTACTACTGCTACTGCATCTGCTTTATATTTACCAAATCCTTTTCAAAATATTACTGGTATTGATCCTGCCGTTTCTCATTCAAACAACGTTCAAGTTTTAATTAATAAACTTACTCCAATATTAAATGAAACTGTAGCATTTCCAATTACATCAGATGCTAATAACCATAGTACTCAGCATGCTCTGAACATTATTGCTCCAAATATTTCTTCAATCCCTAGAACTGCTACGGCTAATAATTTACTTAATAATATTGAAAACGCTGGTCGATTGATTAATTTTGATGCTGCATCACCAATCCCATCTGCTTCAACGTCTGGTACTTCAAATATAGTGCATACAACTGGTATGGAATCAATATCCACTACTAGAGGGTTGCGAACAATTCCTCCAAAGAAAACTGTATTTGCTATACGTTTCGCACATGATACAAAAGCTGATGAGATGAAATTCTATGTGATCTCTAAAATTAGAAACTGTAGTCCTGAGGATATTAGTGTTTACAAAATGAATTCCAGAAATAGAGCATCATTTAAAATAATTGTTCCTGAATACCTATTTGAACAAATCGTAGATGCCAGTTTTTGGCCTAAAAACGCATTAATACGTGAATTTGTATATAGAGAAGAAGATAATGCTCGGCTTCCTAAATCCGCTGAACAAAATCAAAAAAACTAATATACATCTTGTATCAAAACGTTAGAGGTATGAATTCAAAACTTTCGTCAATTTATTGTAATAGCTTTGGCTTCAATAATCATATTATTATATTTACGGAGACCTGGCTCAGTAAAAAAGTTAATAACTCTGAGATTTTTTGCCCTAAATATCAAGTTTTCAGAAAAGATAGAGAAAGTTGTGAAAGAATTGAATCTGATAAAAATAATAATCAGTGTAATAATGTAATAAAAAAGTCTGGTGGTAGCGTATTGGTTGCTATACTAAACGAATTTTCGTCTGAAGAAATTATCTTAAACGATTTTTTACATATTGAGATTATATGTGTTTTAGCTAAAATTAATAATAGGTCCATATACATTATTTGCTCATACATTCCGCCTAACTCTCCGCTTTCTGTTTATGAGCATCATCTGAAATCTGTTGATTTTATCCAAAATTATATAAAACCATCTGATGTATTAATGTTAATTGGAGATTTTAACATGCCGTCTACATCCTGGAAAGCTGATCCTGATACCAATTATTTAGTTCCATCTCATTATTCAGATTCTTCAGCTGCATTTATTCATGGTTTATTGGAAAATTGTCTTTTCCAAGTCAGCTCCGTCACAAATGCATTTGGTAGACTGTTGGACCTTATTTTCGTTAATGAACCTAATGACTTTTCAATATTGCGGCATAGCCCTATTTCTAATCCAGAAGATATATACAATCCAACACTTGAGATATCTTGCTTTTGTTCTTATCCTCTTCATAAAAAAAAAATTAACTCACAGCGATGAAATCTTTTGCTTTAATGAAACTAATTACCAAGATTTACAACTCCATCTATTCCAAATTGACTGGATAAATGTGTTATCCCGTTGCAATGATAACTTGAACCATACATTTTATTATCACTTCTTTGAATGTTTCTAGGCATCTGCACCTAAAATGTTACCCCCTAAATCGAATGGTCCTCCTTGGAATACAAAACATCTATCTCAACTTAAAAATAAGAAAAACAAAATGTACAAAAATTATAAAAAATTTGGAACATTGATAGATTATATGAAATACTCGTTATAAAGATCGGAATTTATTATTGCTAATCAATTGGCCTGTAATACTATTTAATTAAAGTAAGGAATAATCTAAAAAATAATCCAAAATCATTTTATAAATTTATTAATTCTAAAAGACGTACTGCGGACTTTACTTCGGTTATGAAGTACGGTGATTTAGAATCTTCAGATGATAACTCCATAAGTAATATGTTTGCAGACTTTTTTGCATCAACTTATTCTTCGACAGTATTTAATAGGAATAATCTGTATCCATACATAATATCGGAATCTTCAATTATTAATATACCATCCATCAATCAACATACAGTTCTGAATGCCCTGACAAAATTGAAATTGTCGTATGCTGCTGGTCCTGACGGTGTTCCTAGTTGAATTTTCAAGCGCTGCGCACATTTATTGTATATTCCATTTATTATTCCCTTCTTTAAGTCTGGATCTAAAGCTGGTATTTCGAATTGTAGAGGAATTGCTAAATTAAGTGCTATTCCAAAACTATTTGAAAAACTTATATATGACACGTTGTCACATCATGTGTCCTCTATCATATCTCTAACACAACATGGATTCTGCAAATTACGCTCTACAATAACAAATCTTTTGGAGCTTACAACTTTGGCAAATGATGGTTTTATTAATATGAAACAAACAGATGTTATTTATAATGATTTTAGCAAGGCATTCGATAAAGTAAATCATGATCTATTGTTGTTTAAGCTTGACCGTATGGGCTTTGGTATATTGCTGATAAAATGGCTTGGATCATATTTAAAAGACAGAACACAATGTATTAAGTTTCGTAACTCGTATTCCAACAACATAAAAGTATTATCTGGTAAACCTCAAGGTAGTCACTTGTGACCTCTTTTATTTACGCTATTTATAAATGATCTTCCTTCTTTAATTAAACACTCAACTACATTAATGTATGCAGACGATGTAAAGTTAATTTTTACCCTCAACAATCTTGATCAACAATCACTTTTACAGAATGATATTGATCGTTTAACTACTTGGTGTTATATTAATCTAATGGACCTAAATGTCAAAAAATACAAATATATGATTTTTACAAGATCAATTCCAATTAATGGTCGGTATATCATGAATAATGCTGTGCTTGATTTAGTGGATTCATTCAATGACCTTGGCGTACTTCTGGATAAAAAATTAGACTTTAGAAGTCATATTTCGCTAACATTAAATAAAGCTACTGGTGTACTTGGATTCATTAAAAGGTGGGCTAAAGAGTTTTCGGATCCATATACGAAAAAACAATTGTTTACTACCTTGGTAATACCAATACTCGAATATGTGTCTGTAGTCTGGGATCCGCAATATCATATACAATCGAATAAAATTGAATCAGTTCAGAAACAATTTTTATTATTTTGTCTTCGTGGTTTGGGCTGGGATCCTAATATGAGGTTGCCATCTAATGAAAATCGTCTGGCTCTAATTAAGCTTCCTACATTGAAAAGTCGCAGACATATGCTAAATGTTACTTTCCTGTTAAAACTGTTAAATGGTAGTCTTAAATCTGAATTTCTTATCAACAAAATATAAATAATCCTTATTGATCATCAAGAAATTATAACTTTCTAACTATCAAATATTATTGCACAAACTATGCTAATTTTAATCCACTTCGTAGAATTTGTGATGAGTTTAATATGCTGTATCAGTTTATTGAAAGTTTGGATATTGTGAGAAGAGATATAATATTACACTTAAATGCATTAAATTAACTGAATTAAATAAATGTTATATATCAATTTTGTTAAATGTTTAATTATATATATAAATTATAATATAAATGTATACTTTAAGTAGTCTGTAAGGATGATTCCATAGATGGAATAAATAAATAAATAAATAAATAGTGTCATTTCCCCTCATTCGATCGATCTGAAACTTGGTCCATACACATATATTATGTATAATCCTTTAATTCCTAAGAGGAACATAGGGCCGTGAAAAAAGATTAAATTTGACATAGTCACGCACAGTCACGCATAGTCACGCACAGTCACGGAATGATTTAAAACCCATTTCCTCTTATCCGATCGATCTGAAACATGTTCGATAGACTTGCTGTGAAAAAAGATTAACTTTGACATAGTCACGCACAGTCAGGCATAGTCACGCACAGTCACGACATAAAACCTCACTTCCCCTCATCTGATTGATCTAAAACTTTGTCCATAGACTTGTGACCAAAGATTAATTTTAAAATAGTCACGCAAAGTCACGAACAGTAACAGAGAGGGATTCAAAACTCATATGCATGCATAAAGAAAGAAAGAGTTTTAATAAAAACTTTGTTTTTATCGGACAGGTTATTTTGTATTACTTATAGTAAAAAAAAAATGAAATTTCTAATTTTGTCTTTGTAGTTTTTGTTTGGCCACAAAAGGGTTAAAACTGCTGGTTAAGCAAATATATGCCGTCTACATTTCGTTGCAAGTTAATGTGTTTTTTAAAATACATTAATATTAAAGATTTATGACTGAAAACATAATACTAAATCAATACAAGCACATAAAAAAAACAAGTAGCAAGATTATAGTCGGTTTACACCGACTATACGATACCCTATAACATGCGTCTAGACACCCTATCATTTAGGTCCAACTAATTGGATACAGAAAATAAGCATAAACCAAATCTGAGTGGTATTGTTATTAAGTTTTTTTAGCTGCAGATATGAAAAATTTCATATCGGAAGTTATATTTAATGGGGGCTAGGTCGACAAATGAACCGATCCTGACCATATTTGGTAAAGTCACTTACATATTTCAAAAACATATACAAACCAAATTTGAGAAAAATTTGTGCAACATTTTTGTTTTTTGGTCGGTTTAAGTGAAGATCGGGAAGTAGCTTTATATGGGGCTATGGCTAAGAATTATCCTATAGGCTTTAGTTTTTGACTACTAATAAATGGATTTAAAATACATATACAAACCAATTTTGGATATTATGGCAATTTAAGTTGATCTCATAGGGGTCATTTGTATGGGGACTAGGTCTGAACATGAACCGATTTTTACCAATTTAATTAAAGTTCATCCTATGACCGGTAGAAGCTTATATAATAAATTTCATCAAAATACATTTATGTTTGCGAGCTCTAGTTTGATTAGAAGGTTTGCATGGACACACAGACAGACGGATGGACGGACATCGCTAAATCGGTTCAGAAAGTGCTTCTGAGTCGATCGGTAACATAAAATATGGGTATATGTCACATATTTTTGGTAGTTACAAAGTCATTATACCTTAACCACATAGTGGTATAGGGTATAAATATATCTTGACTTAACTGTTAAGAACTTAGAACATATTGCTTCACATATTTAAATATTCTTTATTTTTTTTTTTACCAGCAATTTCTGTGACCCCAAATATTTTTTCCAGTGATTTACAAGCATGCTATACAAATATGAATCACTGCCAATTTTTCACTCTCTTTAGATATGTTTTCTATGCTACATAAACTCGTTTTTCTATGGCTTTCATAAAACTCTTAGTGCTATAAAGGTTAGGTCCAGAGTCAGTGAACTAACTGACTAACAAGCAAACCCAGTCAGGCCATAGAAAACATGTTTTCTACAGCCAAAAAGGTTATATTGCTGCTAGCAAAAGCAATTGTTTTATGGTTGAGGCTTTAGCCAATAATAAAGAAAAGCCATTTAAAAATAAAAAAAATACTTTTTTTTTATAAAAAACGTGCCAAGATAGAAATTTCTAAAGACCAGCATATGCAAACTAAAATGGAATTAACCATAAAAAATATATATAAAGCAAAGAATACCACTGTTAATTAAATTCTTAAGGAATTGAAAATTAAAATTAGAAAACTCTTTAAAGTATTTTTAATCTCTAAGGCAACATTAAGCTGTAAATAACATTTAAAAATCTTCACTTTTTTCATGTTTATTTCTCTGCGTATACGAAAATTTTTATATTAAAATTGCATTTTTCAGTTATCCCTCCTTCATTTAAAATATTCAACCTACAATCAAGCATCTTTTTATATTTAAGGAAACTTCATAATATATTCTCTTGCGGAAAATTGTTGTTCACAAGGAGAATATTCATCAGCACATTTGAACATTTGAATTTATGTTGAAGAGTGCATAAGAAATTTGGAAACAGGAAAAATGAGAAGAAAAAAACAATTAACAAAGAAGGTCTTGTGGGATTTGAAATATTTTTAAAAATTTGTTATTTCCAAAATTTTTTATTTACATATATAAAAATGAAGAAGTAAGAGAACTGAATTCGCAAAATTGCAAAATCGCGATAAATCTCTAACGCAGAAACAAACACATGGTCAAATTGACAGAAATACAAAATCGCAAAACGTCAAAAATCAAAATCGCAAATATATGGAATCGTTATAAAATGAAAAAATGAAAAACGCTAAGAGTCAAAAACGCAAATCTGCAAAAGCGAAAAATATCACAAATGCAAAAACGTAGAATAATAAAATGGCAAATGCACAAAATCGCATAAAATGGAAAATTGCAATAAAGCCACATCGTATAAAGGTAAAATCGCATAAATGCAAGTAATTAAAATCCAAAACCGTAAAAACGCTAAAACGCAAAATCACAAAAATTTAAAAAAGCTAAATCACAAAAACTCTAAAACACAAATCATAAAATGGCAAAAAAAAAAAGCGGTAAAACGCTTTAGAAAGTTTTTTTTTTAATTTTTCCTCCACACTTAATAATTTGTAATGTAAATATTAACACTAAAATCTAATTACTAAGTAGGAAAGGAACATAGTCCCTAAGCTCATAAAATAATTAATCAAATGTAAATACAAATAAATGTCATAAATAAACAATATGAAACAAGTAAGAAAATTATAGTCGGTATAGACCGACTATACGATACCCTATACCATGCGTTTAGAGACCCTATCTCCTAGGAAAAACTAACTGGACATAGAAAATAAGCAGAAACCAAATTTGAGTGGGATTTTTTGTTAATTTTTTTGGCTGCAGATATGAAAAAGTTCATACCGGATGCTATATCTATATGACGACTAGGCCCAAAATAGGACCGATCCTGACCATGTTTACTAAAGTCTCTTGTATTTTGCAAAAATATATACAAAAAAAATTTGAAAAGAATCCGTGCAATATTTTTTTTTTATAGATTTAAGTGAAGATCGGGAAGCAGCTCTATATGGGGCCTTTGAGAAAGAGTTGTCCCATAGGGCTCATTTTTCGACTGCTCATTAATGGATGTAATAAACGCATACAAACCCAATTTGAGTAAGATCTATATGACAATTTAGATCTTATGGCAATTTATGTCGATTTCATAGGGGTCATTTGTATGGGGGCTGGGTCTGAACATGGACCGATTCTCACCAATTTCAACAGCGTTCATCCCATGGCCGATAAAAGCATATACACCAAATTTTATCAATATATATTCATATTTGCGACCTGCAGTTTGGTTAAAATGTTTACATGGACACACAGACGGACGGACGGACGGACGGACATCGTTAAATCGAATCAGATAGTGATTCAGATAGTGATTCTGATTCGATCGGTATAATAAAAGATGGGTCTAGGTCAAATGTTTTTGGCAGTTACAAACAGCAGCACAAAGTCATTATACCCAAACCACATAGTGGTATAGGGTATAAAAAATGCAAAACAACGAGTCCCAATCAAAAAGATGGCGAAAACGAAAAATCGTATAAACGCTAACAAGCAAAATCGTACAAAGGCTAAAACATAAAACCACACAAATACAGTATTGCAAAAACTCAAAATAGCAAAAACGCACAATCGCCAAAATGAGAAATCAAAAAAATTTTAAATTAAAAAAAAGGCAAAATTACAAAATCACAGAAACTAAAATTCGCCATGACGCAAAATCGTATTAGGGCTACGAACCAAAAACGCAAAACGGCAAAAGTTAAAAATCGTAAACATGCAAAAACGCAAAATGCCAAAATCACTAAAATTCAGAATCGAAAATTATCAAAATCGCAAAAAATTAACATCGCAAAACATATAAATTTTAAAAGAAAACACACAAAAGCTCAAATTCGCAGAAACGGAAAACTTTAAACTTTTAAATCTCTAAAACACTAAAACACGCAGCGACAAAATCAAAAAATAGCAAAAAAAAAAATAAAAATGCAAACACGTAAAATAGCAAAACTGCAAAATCACAAAACCTCGTAAAAATCTTAAAAGAAAAATCATAAAAAGACCAAAATCGCGAACATGTAAAATCGAAAAGAGTACAATTTGTCAATGTCAAAAAAACGCGTTAAAATTTTGAAAATGCAAAAATTTGCAAGAGCCAAAAAAATCTAAAAAATTGCAAAAACGAAAAAGTTGAAACCTAAATTGTAAAATCATAATAGCGTAAAATCGTAAAAACATTTAAAGCAAGGTCGAAAGATAGCAAAATCGCAGAACCAGACTTTGAACCAATTATTTTAGATTTTTAATTAAAGCATGCAAAAAAAGAAGAACATTAAATAATGTACATAAGTAGTACGTTTATGCCGTTTCTAACCCACGATTCTAGTACAGATGTGACACCAAGTTCTTTTAGGGTGGCAGCACTGGTTTTAAGCAAAGTCACACACCTTTTTATGCAGTTCCCATGCAGTTTGACAGTTTACGAATCACCCACTAAATATTATTATTATTATTCATGTTCAGAAACCTAAATGTTCATGTTCAGAAACCCAAATGATTAAAAATAATAATAAAAAAATATTAAATATTAAGCATTACATTAAAGTATTTTTAAGTTTATAAATGACGCCATGGTATTGTTTTTGTCGCTCGATTTTAGTTACTATATATTTATTTATTTCAAACATGCTCTATTCTTCCTTGACAATCGCACATGCTTTTCAAAAAGCGACAACATGTATCACCTTGTGTGTGGTAGCCAAACATATATTAAGTTATTTTATTGTTTTAATAATGGCTGTTAATTTAGAAAGTTTTGCTTTTGTGAAAAATAGCAATTTAAAATAGCTCTGATAGTTTTTCTTAGAATGCAAAGAAAACTGATGGTATAGATGATGGTATATTGTTTAAAATAGTTGCTTTGTTTACAGGAAAAAATAACACAACCGCAAACTGTTATCATAATTTTATAAATGACCAAAGTTTTGACCAATACGTTTTTTCCCCTTTACTGGCAAAGACATATTTCAATTTCAATGAAGAAAGAAATTATACAATTGGTGAACAATTTTTTTTTTTTCTATTAATCTATGAAGGAGAATTATATACCTCGTATCGAATAGAGCCATTAATTCCTGGACTTTTCAGTGGGGTTTATCAATAGCAATGAAATATTTATTTGAATGTTTCATTTTCGAAAGTTGTTTAACAAAATTTATATACTGTTCTATTGTAAGCACTGGAAAAGCTATTCTAAGTATAAGAATAACTTGTGTTCATTCATTGGACAGTTGTGGTTATGCAATTTATTTAATTTTACTTTACATAAAAATTTCATTATTTTTTTCGAACTCTAATTGCACGAATTATCACAAATAACTAATTTTACATAATTTTCCATTTTAATACGAAAATTTTTTTTTAGCAAACATTTGAAAAATGAATTTAAAGCAGGTAAAATATTATAGTCGGTCCAGATTGACTATACGATACCCTATACCATGCGTTTAGGCATTGTTATTAATTTTTTTCCTTTGAATATGAAAAAGTTTCTATCGGGTGCTGTATTTATATGGGCACTATGTCAAAAAATTAACCGATCCTAACCATATTTGGTAAGGCCACTTATTTTTTGCAAAAACATAAACAAACCAAATTTGAGAAAAATCTGTGCATTATTTTTGTTTTTTGGTAGATTTAGGTGAAGATCGGGAAGCAGCTTTATATGGGGGCTAGACTAAGAATTGTTCTATAGGGTTAATTTTTGGACTACTGATTAATGGGTGTAATAAACACAGAGGAACACAATCATATGGCAACATGCAACGATTTTCGCAAATTTCAACAGCGTTCATCCTATGGCCGATAAAAGCTTACATACCAAATTTCATCAAAATATATTCATATTTGGGACCTGTAATTTGATGATAATGTTTACATGGGCACGCAGACGGACGGAAGGATGGACGGTCATCGCTAAATCGATTCAGAAACTGATTCTTAGTCGATTGGTATAATAAAAGATGGGTCTATGTCAAATATATTTGGTAGTTACAAACAGCAGCACAAAGTCATTATACCCAAACCCAATTAATAACAATGCCACTCAAATTTGATTTATGCTTATTTTCTATATCCAATTAGCTGAACTTAAGAGATAGGGTCTCTAAACACATGGTATAGGCTATCGTATAGTCGGTCTAGACCGACTATAATTTTCTTACTTGTTTTTTTATTAATAACGAGCAAAAATAATAATTACTAAAACTACCACAACCACCGATAAAGACACTCACTGGTAAATTTTAGAATGTGTTGTCACAGTAGAGAATTATAAAATAGTTGGGACTAACAATTTCTGAGAAATTTTATGATCCTTATTCTCCTTATTGGAAACAATCGATTTAAGCGACTCTGTACCGACCTTCAAAAATTCTGAATAAATTCTCAAAAATCTCTTGCACAAATAAAAAAAAAAAAATTGGTGTAATGCATTAAAGTGCAGTAGTAGCCAAGATATAATACGGAGAAAAAACATCAACTGATGAACAACAGTCAAGAAAATCAAAGATTTGGCGACAGTAATTGTTAGACTTAAACAAGATCATGTACATGTGAAACAAGAGATCGGATATAGAAAAACAGTGTACTTAGTTCTTCATTTTTTGATCTGTTCTCCCTTTTAAGGGACTTCAAAAATTAATTTAAATATTTTCATTCATATGTCCATCAGAACATGACAATAAGTGCTCAAAAAAAGAGTAATTAACTGTTTACCCATTTTTTCGTTATTGTGTTAAGCCATGCATGCAACACCTAATAGCATGTTCAGACGGCAAAATGAACCACTTGATTCGCTCTCTGAATCACGATTGCTTACCTTGGTGTTCCGACGAGTGTTCTTGTTTCATTTTGACGTTTATATTTTTTGTGCAAGTATTTGAAGACATCCTTCTGCACTTCACGTTTCACTATTTTTTCCACTTTTATTTGAATATACTATATATATGTAAATATATACTTTATATTTGTTAAATGTTTCTACTTATTTTATTGCATACATTAGTTTTTTGTTTTTTCTTTGTTTCTATATTTTTGATAGCTAGTTCAGATAAACTAGCGATAATTTCTTACCAAACTTGGAGATGACACTCAATTTTTCCAAGTTCACAGCTAGGTTCAAAATGAACCAAGTAGGTTCGCTCTCAAAATTTTGTATGGCGAATCATGTAGATTCAATCATGATTCGGGCGCGAACCGTGAATTAGAGAGCGATACGCGAATCTTGCTGTCTATGTGATCATAGCATAAAATTCTTTCATACACACATGACCGATAGTACAGTTATGGGTATACTTCATACCTATACCGAACATGTCTCTACACAACCAACTTAAAAAAACTTAAAGATCATGCTTGTATAAATATTATAGATTATCAGGCATGTCACAGAAACAAATTCCGATCGAAAGTGGAATTGAAACCTTATTTGGCTTCTTCAGAATTGATATTTTAAGTAGCATAGATAAAAAAAAAAAACTATCCACAGAACAACATAAAATTAACAAAAAGTACTATTGGTTTATTTATTTTAGCAAAATTTCATTTCAATCTTTAAAATAAATTTTTATTAACAATTTAAGAGAAAATCATTTTTAAATGACGAAATATACAAAAAGTTGTAAACTTATTATTGCCACCTTTTTTTTCATACTTGTTGTTTAATGCAAAATATTAGTTTTTTCTAACAAAATACAACACTGATAGCAAACGCAAAAGAAAAACAATTGAAAAAACATGTAAGTATTAGAAGATTTAAAATTTGTTTTAATATATTTATTGTTAAAGGGGAAACCATCCTATTTCAGGATATGGCGGGCATTTTATATTTTTTATTTATTTATTATTTTGTTATTTATTTTACATAAAAAAATTCTTCAAATTTCTCTTTACTTTCTTTTTCTTTAGAACAATCAGCTGTGTATTTTTCGTTACGTTGCAATATTTAATGCACAAAAATAAATTTTTAATTTTTTTTTCGATTTAATAAAAGCGACAAATTTCTGAAGAAGCTAAAACGAAATCGATCGATTTGGTAATACGGAGTCAAATCGATTTCGATTTTATTCTGTGACATACCTGTATATGCATATAAGTACTTGGGTGCAAGTCATACATATACTTTCGAATAAGAAGTAAGTATGGAAATTAAGCTTAAGTACATTAAGTACTTAAATAACAAGCATATATGAATACAACAGATTGTATGGATGTATAGCTAAGTTTTTTTTATTAGTAAAATGCTATTTTTTATTTATTTTAATAAACTAAATTATCTGAAAAGCAAACCTTTTTTTATCATTTGAATGGGAAATTCGGTTAGGCATAATTTAGTAATTTGGGCAAACTACCGCATCGGCCTTAAAAAAAATTGTCTTTGGCCGGACATTACATATTTTCAAAATGTATTTCACAAAACAAGAATTGATATTCAGCAAATATCAATTAATTTTCAGAAGGCATCAATTGTATTTCAGAAAACATCAATTAAATTTCAGAAATAATAAATTATATTTCAGAAAACATCAACTGATTTTCAGAAAATATCATAAAACATCAATTGGTCTTCATAAATAGTCAATTGTATTTCAGAAAACATTAAATATTTTTCATTAAATTCAATTGACTTTTAGACAAAATTAATTTATTTTCAGAGAGTATAAATTATATTGCAGAAATTATCAATTGATTTTCAGAAATTTGAGAAATTACGAAATATATTTCAAAAATTATCAAATGTATTTTAGAAATTCATGATTCGAATTTCAGAAAATATCAATCGAATTTCAGAAATATGGTCAGAACAAAAACATATTGGTTAAGTACTATAGTGCTTAGTAACATTTCTTGTAAACACGTTTTTCCCAAATCAATTTCTCAAAAACTGATTTTTTTAGTCTGAAATTCAATTGATATTTTCTGGAATTCAGTTGACATATTCTCAAATATATTTAAAAACTTTCTGAAATGCATTTCATAATTTCTGAAATACATTTAATGTTTTCTAAAATACATTTGATAATTTCTGAAATACATTTGATAATTTCTGAAATACATTTGATAGTATCTGAAATACATTTGATAATTTCTGAAAAACATTTGATGTTTTTGAAATACAATTGAAAAAGGTTAAGTGAAATAAAAATTTTAGTAATAAAATTTATGCCGTTTTCTTTTCTGAAAAAAAATGTCGCATTTTTTTAAGTGAAACTTTATCTTATAAATCAATCGAAAGGTCTCAAAGTCGAGCCCTCAAAAATCGCAAAAAATTGTAGCCATTGACTTCCTTCAGGTCATAGTGTGAGAATATTTCCACTATGACATCAAAGAGGATAATAATAACAAATTTTTGTTGCATTTTATGAATACATCGCATTGAGATCTTTCGATCGATGTATAAGATATATATAAAAACAAATAAGAAAATTATAGTCGGTCTAGACCGACTATATGATACCCTATACCATGCGCTTAGAGACCCTATCTCATAGGCCCAACTAACTGGACATAGAAAATAAGCATAAACCAAATTTGAGTGGGATTTTTATTAATTTTTTGGCTGCAGATATGAAAAAGTTCATATCGGCTGCTATATCCATATGGGGACTAGGCCCAGAAATGGACCGATCCTGACTATGTTTGGTAAAGTCTCTTGTATTTCGCAAAAATATATACAAACAAAATTTGAGAAGAATCAGTGCAATATTTTTGTTTTTTGATAGATTTAAGTGAAGATCGGGAAGCAGCTCTATATGGGGCCTAAGACTAAGAGTTGTCCCATAGGGATCATTTTTGGACTACTCATTAATGGATGTAATAAACACATACAAACCCAATTTGAGAAAGATCTATATGACAATTTGGGTACTATGGCAATTTATGTCGATTTCATTGGGGTCATTTGTATAGGGGTTAGGTCTGAGGATGAAATACTGCCCTTCATTCGAATTGGGCCGTAGAGACCCTATCTCTTAAGCCCAAATAATAAGATATAGAAAATAAGCATAAACATAAAAATATATATTTTTTTAAATGTTGCCATTGAAATTTTAATGTCCTCTATAAATTAAACATTATCACGAAATGAAAAAGTGCTAATCTATAATATTATTAGGCTGTGGCGATTTTTGTGACTGTTGTTTTGTTCTAACGTTTAATCCCGATTTTGACCAAACGTATATTATTTGAAAGGTATTGCTTTTTAGCTGTTGTGCAGATTTACAGATTTTTAAATTTTTTTCCTTTATTTTAAATAAATTGCATTTAAAGTCGCACTAGCACATACATAAAATATACATAGCTATGTGTGTGTTTATTAAATTTGTTAATGTGTTTGTAATAAAAATGAGTTTGTTTTTTGTGTTTTGTTGATTTGTGAATTGAAAAATAAAATTTCCTAGAATTTGCGCTCGAATTTCGAGGGCTGGAATCTGCTAGTTGGTTTTAATTTACTTGGTGCCCAGTTTCAGACGTGTATTAACGGTTTGTTTTTAACGTAATTTTGTTTGTTTTCGGGTGGTGGTATAAATATATTTTCCATTTTCTCCCCTTAATTAATACCTTTGATTCCATACTTACAGAGGAAACTCTGAAACAAATTATATTTAAATTTTTTTCAAATTGGAAGCTTTTAAAAACGAATTTAATTTAAGCCCATTTTCCACATACTGCTCATGTTATTGAGGTTTAAACTGGCGAAATACAAAATCGAAGAGCTCCTTTATCTTTTAATTTATATTGAGAATAAGTATTCTTCAGCAGTAATACATCTAGTTTTGTGAAAACAAAACATAAGAGAAGAAGATGAAAAAATTGTATGTTTCTTATTCTATTTTTTTTTTTTTTAAATAAAATCGATTTCAGCGACTTCGGAACGACCTACAAAAAATCTGAAGAAATTTATATTCCGCTTTAAGAGCTTCAAACCAAAAAAAAACACGTTTTTGGTGGAACGCACCAACGTACTGTAGTGGCCATGATATAATACTGCCTCCTTTCATTATAAACTTTATTCAAATAATTGGTAGTACTGTTTTTTGAGATCTGTGCCATGTTAATATCTTCATTAGTTTAATAGTGACGCTCGTTGTTGTCAACAACCAAATGTGTAATGACCATTGTAAAAATGTCTGATTTTGTTGCAGTAACTTTTTTTATATTTTTTACCTGCATAAAATTTGTAAATTTAAAGAAAATCTAATAAATAGCTCATTAATTTATTATAAAAAGAAATCGGTTTAGTTTGTTAATTTTTATAATTTGTTTGTAGTAAAACAGTTTTAGGTGTACGCATACTGTGTATAAATTCTTTTTGTTGTTTCAGTGATAAATGCATTTAAACGTTATTCATGATTTAACTCTCTCAATTAATTTACTATAATAATTCAAATTCTCTAATTAAAACTTCTTAGTATTCCATCTGACTTTTGAACTTTTTAACTACACTATCTCTTTATTTGCATCCATAAACAATTACACTCTATTTTGTTTATTATTATATTAACTTTATCAACAAATTTCTGAAAAATAACAAATTAGTTACATTTTATGACATTTTTCATAATTTTATTTTTGCAACAAAAAAAATACAATTTGCACATGTTGGTGTCCTTGTAAAGTTGTCATTGTATGTGGATAGGAACTTTATTTATGTTAATGTGTATTATTTATAACTCACCTCTACATCCTGAAAAAAAAATCTACGTATACATATTTTGTACAAAGCGGGTGTGTTTATGTGTGTGTTTTTATACCCTATACCAGTATGTGGTGAGGGTATAATGACCGACTGATGTTCATAACTAGTCCCCATACCAATGACCTCTATTAGATCGACTTAAATTGCCATAATATCCAAATTATCATATATATCTCGGTTAAATTTGGTTCGTTTATGTTTATTACACCCATTTATCAGTATTCCAAAAATAAAGCATATAGGAAAATTCCACATCATAGCCCATATATGAAGCTTACTCCCGATCTTCACTTAAATCTATCAAAGAACAAAAATATTGCACAACTTTTTCTCAAATTTGGTTTGTGTATCTTTTGCACAATAGGTGACCTTACAAAATACAGTCAGGATCGGTTAATTTTTCAGCAAATTCCCCATACAGATATAGCATCCGATATGAACTTTTTCATATCCGAAGCCAAACAAACAATGCCACTCACATTTGGTTTATGTTTATTTTCTAAATATAATTTGTTGGACCTAAGAGATAGGGTCTCTATACGCATGGTATATGGTATCGTAAAGTCGGTCTAGACCAACCATAATTGTCCTACTTGTTTATTATTTATTTATTTTCAGTACAAATTATGAGAAAAGAAGTTAAAAAAGGCATTTTATAAGATTTGCATATTTTATGAGCCTTGTTGTCTTTGTTGTATATGATTTTTAGGTTTTCTTTTTAAAGATTATGAAATGTACTTAAATATGAAAATAGTTGAATAAATAAAATGAAAAATTGCTTTAAGAAAATGCTTTAAAAGTGTAATTGACGAGAATGGTTTTTGTATGATAGAAAAATAAAAGAGATTAACAAGAAAAAAAATGGTTTTTTTTTGAAGAAAATAAACAAAAATTTGAGAACAGTTTTAAAATTCAATATTAAAGTTTCAGAAATAACATTACCCTAATGGAAACAAGTAAAAGTGTTAAATTTGACTGTGTGTCACATTTATAATCATGGTTGCCAGTACTAAGAGACAAATAAATTAATTTAAAGTAATCAGCATAAGTGTAAATAATAAAAGGATGGATACAACCACCCAGTATTTGCACTTTCGTTATACATATTTTATAAAATATATTCGTTCTCCTTTACTTGTGATGCCCAAAGTATTATTAACGGCAAAAAAATTTAATTATTTTAAAGTTAATTGACCTTAATTAGGATAATTTTTAAGTTAAGATCTATAAATCATGTTCTTGCGCACGTTGCTTACGAGTAACTTTAGGTACCATCGCTTAAAATTGACTTTATTTTTAAGCAAAAAGAAGGAAATGAGCAATTTTCTTTTATTAAAATGTAACTGCATTAAAAATTGCAAAAATAATTATTTTTCGATAAAACATTTGTAAAAAATTTTTTTAATTAGATTTATAATATTGTTTTCTTCATTCGAGTAACAAAGGTTTTTGAATATATTCTTTAATCGCATTCAGAAGAAAATAAAATTCAACTTAAAAAAATTAAACAACAAAAAAACGTCAAAAAATTAAGAAACTAAACAAATTTTTCAAGATTTTTATTATCATTTTATTTTTATTATTTTTATTCAAATAAAAAAAAATATATATTTTGGCCCTTTTTTATTTTATTTTATTTTATTTTTGAGATTTTTTTGCGATATTTTTTAAATTACACAAGAGAATAAGGTTTTTATTGATTAAAAACTGACTATTGTTTTTAAGGTTATTTGGGATGCTGAATTAAAAATTCGCCAACAATATTACCTTTAAGGCGTGCCTACATTGGTTTTAAGTTTTCCCAGTAGTTTCAGAGATATCGTTTAAGTTTTGAAAAAAGATGATTTAAAAGAAACAAAAATTTTTTTTTGTTTTTCAAAAATTCATAAAAATAAAACTGCGACAAAAATCACAGTTTTGATCTAAAACATTTAGCTAAACATATTTTGAATGAAATGAGCCTTATTTCATTGTAATCGGTGGACAACTTTTGATTTCGTTCACAATTTACTGAATTACATTTAGCTAAACATATTTTGAATGAAATGAGCCTTATTTCATTGTAATCGGTGGACAACTTTTGATTTCGTTCACAATTTACTGAGAAAACTGAATTGATAAAAATCGCGATTTCCATACAGAAACAAAATTTTTTAACATATGTGTGTTTGCTACATATCTTAATATCGGGTATATTTATATGGGGAATAGGTCGAAAAATGGACCGATCGTGACAATATTTGGTAACGTCACTTATATTTTGCAAAACCATATACAAACCAAATTGGAGAAAAATCTGTTCAACAGGTTTGTTTTTTTTTTTTTTTTTTTTTTTTTTTGATAAATTTAAGTGAAGATCGGATTTATATGGGGCTTTGACTTAAAATTGTTCTATAGGGTTAATTTTTGGATTACTGATTACTGGATATAATAAACATACACAGATCCGATTTGACCGCGATCTTTGTGATAATTTGGATATTATGGCTATTTACGTTGATCTTATGGGAACTAGCTCTGAGCATGAACCGAATTTCGCCAATTTCAATAGTGTTCATCCTATGGCCGATAAAAGCTTATGTACCAAATTTCATCAAAATATATTAAAGGTTTACATGATCACACAAACGGATAAATGGACATAACAGCAGACGGACGGACGGACAGACGGATGAAAGGGCGGTCGGACTGACGTACATAGCGACTCAGAAAGTGATCGGTATAATAAAAGATGAGTCTAGGTCAAATAGTTTTGGTAGTTACAAACATCAATACAAAGTCATTATACCCTGGACCACAAAGTGGCATAGGGTATAAAAATTTCTAAAAGCACCTTTTTTACATTTTTAACTTTTTTAAACCTTTTTCCGTGATCCAATCGAACTGAAACTTTGTAGGCAGACTTATGGCGACAATAAAAATTTTCTCACAAATAATCAGCGAAATAAAATCAGTGGGAGTGGCACCCCCATACAAAGTAAGAATTTAATATCATAAAACTGGAGTACTATAATGGTGAGTTCTTGAGTTATTAATTTAAGTAGTCAGACAAAAATTGCGCGGGATCAGACCAATGGGCGTGGCATACTCCATACAAAGTAAATATGAAATATCATATAACTGGAGTAATATAGTAGAAAACGCCTTGGGACTTGGGTTGAGTTCATGAGTTTTTAATGTGAGTAGTCACCCAAAGAATGGGCGGGATCGGATAAAAGGCGTGGACCGAAAAAACTTTGGATCGATCGAGCTGCAGGCAGACTCGTAGCGACGCACAGTGTCGCCATTTGAGTTTTTTCGTTGCAAAAATCATATCTTTTGAACCGAATAACATAATTGAACAGTTTAAACAGCATATGATAGATTACTGTTCAGCCTATGAAATGAGCGTTTGGAAAGGGTGCTACGCTTTGTAGGGGCCTACTTATGGATTATCAAAATTAAAATTTGTAGAAAAATCAATTTTATGGTAACTAAAAAAATTATTTTTACATTTTTAGATTGTTTTTATTTTTTTTCTTTAGGGTTTTATGTTTTAAATTATTACCCAACAAATTAAAAAAAAAATTACTTCTTTTTAAAATTTATTTTTTAAATTTTCTGTAAAATATTCATCACAATTCGTAAGAGAAGGTATATCTAAAAGACTAATCATTTCTAAACTTCACATGCCGCAGTGAAGAAATAAGTGGATCGGAAGATGTTGCCAACATGTTGAAGAGGTCCTCATTTTGCCTTACCCTTGATGCTTTGAATGTGTTCTGCAATCTATATTTTTTTATAAAATTTGTTAAGAGACTCCTGTGCTTCTTCAGAAAGCTCTCCAATTGGCAAAGACTGGTACTCAATTACATCGTTGCCATGCGCCAATATTTTATGGACGGTCGGGGTCAACTTCTTCTGTGGATACATTTCTGCTAAAAAAGATGCAGTTTTCGATGCATATTCTCCATATTTTGTAGAATTGACATTTTCTTTGCAGTTTAAAACATTCAAGATCGTTCCCAATCTTTTCACGATTTGATTGGCAATTCCAGTGATTCTAGTTACTGCCTCATCATTTTCAAAAAATCTCCTAGAAGTGTTTCCATCGTTTGAGTTACCGTATCCGTGCTTGGGACAGTCTACTTTTAGTCCAACTTCTAAGTTCTGAACGGTTCGATTAGATTTCACCCATTTTGCCTTAATATTTGCATATATCAGATAAAAATTATTTTTTATAATTTCGCTTCTCTCAATATTTCCGTATAAGCTATCAAGTTCTTCTAAAGCAGCTTCCGCGAAAAACTTTGGTGTGGTTGACGTTCTAAACAGTTCAAATAATTTTAAATTGTTCAACGCCATGTTTTCATACTTAAATTGTTTAGCGCCATGGTTTCAGTACTTGTTGCGCCAACTTTCAGTCGTAGACTAATCCAGGCATTATGCTTATTTTGCAATATATAGGCTAATGCTACCATGCCTAAAAATTTACCTGTTCCCTGCATATATGGATTTAGGCTGAATTATGCAATTTTGATATTATGCTCGTGTCTAAATAAGATCTGTGCCTACCTGGAGGGACCATAAGTCAATATTGTTCTTGACCATTTGTACTCCAAAGTAATTTTTAAGTGAGGTGCGTACCTGCGAATTTCAATGAGTAGTTTTTTGTGCATCCTGTGTCTGTAAGAGAATATTGGGAGTAGACTTTGGCAGAGGCCCAAAGGTAGACAACCGGCTTAAAATGCAATTTTCAAACTATTAGATCAAACTACTGTCAGTCAAAACATGTAAGGGATGCACGCCATACAATTTCTGCAACCATGTCTTTTTAAGCTTTTTTACCTCTAGAAGCCAAACGGGCACGTACGGGCAGATAAAACCTTTTGAATTATGTAAAGAAATATTCAAAGAACATGCTTTGCAAATATGCCAAATATAGAAAAATATAATTTTTTTTTATTTTCCGTCAAAATTGAAAAATAGTGAAAAAACGGATAGTTTTTAAATAGTGATTTACCAGGAGAAACACAAAGCAAACAGTTAATTTTTTTTATCATTATACATTTAATAAATACATCAATCAACACAAATAAAAAATAAGGCGATTAGTTACCTATTTTTCGTGATATTACACCTGAAATCGCAACAAATTGACTAAAAATTGTGTGTTTTTATGAAAACCGAAAGTCGGTCAACTTTGAACGGTTATATCTTCTGATCTAAAAATGTGATATTATTAAGAGTAGCATATTTGAAATCGTTGAAAAGTTTCCTATAACATGGGTTTATTTAAAACTTCGTCGGCGCATATGAAAATTTTGATTTTTGCAACCTCGTTTGCTCTACGGGCGCCACTGTGCGGCAATAAAAATGATCCAACAAATTTTCGTTAAAAAAAAAATTAATTACAGTATAATTTTCGATTTTTCGATATTTAACGAATTTGAGATTTTTGACATAGATATTTTTCTAGATTTGTTTCATTTTCAGTCAATCAATTATTTAATTACGTAATGCTAAACTTAATTTACAAAGAAATTGAGTATAAGAAAAACTTGGTTTTTGTGTGTAAGTTTTTTTTATTATTAATTGTGGATTAATTCAAGTTGTAATGTTTTTTCTTGTGGAATAAATCCATCTTTATATTCTGAATTCTTTCTTTAATAATCCTGGATTAATTTAAAACATTATTTTTGATCGTCGATTAATCCATTTTTATAACCTGGATTAATTCCAATTTTATTATTTTTAATCAACAACTAATTAATGATTTCTCGTAATATCATCACCGTATTGTTCTTTTTAGTAGCAGATAAATTATAATTTAATAAATAAATCGTGGATTTATTAAAGTTTAAAAACTCACATTTCAAATGTAACTAAAACTAAAGATATTTGTGTCGTAAATTTGAAAAAAATATTTAATATTTATATCATGAATTACAAAAAACCTTAATAATTATACCGCTTAATAATTAAAAATTTATAAATTTTTATTGTGGACTAATTTAAACAAATTATTTGTAGTATTGATTAATTTAAGCTATATTACTTTTAATATTTATGGGATTAATTAAATTAATTTTTTTAATAGTAGATAATTTAAAGATTTTGAATTTTTAATAATCGTGAATTAATTCAATTTCTATTGTTTTTTTGTTAAATTTATTAAAACTTTATTATCTATAATTGTGGATTAATTACATCTTAATATTTATATCGTGAATTAAGTTAAGCTTCGGTATTTTTAATCTGTAAATAAATAAAGCATAATATTTATATTTTGAAAGCTCAGTGGAGCGTACTTTAGGAATTATAAATTATATTTTAAACTATTTTTCTAAAAACTCTGGGTTCTGCATTAAGTTTTATGTCGTTTTTTACATGTGACAGAAGAATGCAAAATTTAAAATCTTTTCTACATACATAACTAGCAGAAACTTAAGTTAACCCTTCTTTAGACATTCAAATGCACATATGCAAATTCACTTTGGGTAATGACATTTTCTTGGCAGATAAATGATAACAACTTTGTCTATTTTTTTATTTTTTTTGCTCTGAAATCACATATGCAAATATCTTCATTTAAGGGACCAAAAAATTCTGTGTTGCAACAAAAAAAAAGAGATTTTACTAATGGAATTCAAATTACTATTAAAGTATCGTCTTTTCTATTTTGTTCTCCTTTACAGTAGTTTAATTTAGAAAAAGATTCCAAGTGACTTCACTATGGGGCAATAAAAGTTAATCAGTGTTGTGATACGCCATCATGTCAAGCCAATTAAATTGTTTTTTTTTTGTTTCTTTTGACTCAAAAAAACATGACGGCAATTTTATGGGAAATGTGTTTTGTATTAGCTTAACACTTTTATTTAATGATTCTACCAAGATTCAGTTGAATGTTTATTTTTCTCATGCATTTATTTATTTGATCTCCACATAGTGAACTAACAATAATTATTCAAATCTTAGAACTAATACTTAAAATATAAAATCCGGCCAGTGCCAGAAAAAATTTAATGTTTCTACATAAATTCGAAATAAATAAATATTCATTGGCTAAGTTAACCTCAAGCATTTATTATGAGATCTGCAGTCTCTCTTCTTCTTAGGAGTTGGTGGATGCGATTGTTGAAAAGGTCACGTGCTAAGAGATTCGGGTGGGTTTCTAGTTTTTTCAAGTAGCTTGAACAGTTTTTCATAATTTCGACTTTAACTAGGAGTCTTATTTTGGCATCTTTGTATTTGCTCTATATTAGAAGCTGAAGCTGTTCCCCACAACTGTTACCGATTTTAAAGTTATGTTATTCATTTGAAAGTAAATACTAGTAAACCTCGGGAGCCAAAAAATTGCGACTCTATCTCAACTATATCACAGCGAACAGGGTCTTCGAAAACGGGCTCTCTCAGTATTTTGCTAAAATTAAAAATTTCTTTGTAAATTTTTATTTTTGAATGACTGTAACTTTTTTGATATAAAAGATTTTGAAGTGAAACAAATTTTGTATAATTTTGTGGCCTCCATGCTATTAATGTTAAAAATATCAAATCACTAAGTCATTCCGAAATTTAAAAAAAAAAAATTTTTAAAAAGGGTCCAAATTTTCCGAAAATCTCCTACTTAGTAGAGCATAACTCCTGCCAGTCAAAAGCAGTCAGAAAAAACCTTGCACTCTTCTATAGTCCGAACCCTCCCCTATACTTCTATAACCTATTATGTACCCGCCAGTTTCCGCCCGTGTGCTCCAGAACAATTTTTCCGACCCAAGGTTAGATATTTTCTGCAAAATTTATGAATACAAAAGTTGTCCACTATGTGGTAAGGATATATTAAGTTTGAGGTGATGTTTGTAACTGCCAAAAATATTGGACCTTTATCCATCTTTTATTATACGGATGGACTCAAAAACACTTTCTGAGTCGATTAAACGATGTCCGTCCGTACGTCTGAGTGTCACGAATACAAAAGTTGGTCGAACCGGTGCACCGCGGTGTATTTTTTTGCGTGTCGGTAGAGTTGTCAGGAGTTGTTATATACTTATAAAAAAAGGGTTGAGATATAATGCGCTTAATTTTTACAGGTACATTTACATAGGTATCTTTCAAAAACATTAATAGTCTGAATTAGAGTTATATAGTTTAAATACCTGACAAAATAGGAAACAATTTAAATAACTGGTAAATGGTAAAAAAAAAAACTATTGCGACATAGCCCTCTAAGATATGAGCAGGTATGTTTCACCTTTTAAAAGGCGTAAGGGTGTGGGTGTTTTATGCTTCTAAAAGTGGTAATAAAAGATAAAAATTTTTATTTTACATAATTGCAAGTAAGAGGATTTATAATAATGCTTCCACAATTATTATTCATTTCAATTTTTGCAATGGCTAAGTACTGTTACAGAGATCTGGCAGATATTTATTTTCAAAGAAATGATGTAGACGATGTAATTTTGCACATAGTGAACACCGACTTCTTTAAGAATTGTAACCTAGAAGACATTGAAATGCACAAAGGAAAAATTACTAATTTTGCATCGAATTTGAAAAGACGGTACATTGAATGCTCTCATAGCAAGGCAAAGATGTACAAACGTTACCAAGACTGGTTAATAAAGGAACTTATTTTTGAGAGTGCATCTACAACTGCCAACGAAAGTGGAAAAAAGGGTCGACCAGCAAAACCAATTGACGGTTGTAGTGAAAGATCTCGAAGGCGCAAGCTGGAGAGTATCAATGAAGAAATATCTCAAAGAATTATTAAGGATTAATTTTTGCACCAAATTCAACCAACCTAAAATAAAAAAAATAAAATTGAAATAATTGAAAAATAGTAGAAACGAGCCCAAGGCGTACAAAGAGGATTTTGAAAAGCACTCCTACACCAATTGAAGATAAGAAATTTACGCCGGAAGAAGCGTTGCCCTATTTTTGGATTTGAAATTGACCACAAATCAATATAAGGAATTGCGGAAGCGAACCAATGAGAAGAATTGTGGGATTTTTCCAGAGTATCGAGATTTAGTTTCTGCCAAAAAAGAATGCTTACCTTCACAATCTGCTATTAGTGTCACTTCAACATCAGCAGAAATAAAATTGCAAGATCTCCTTGAACATACTGCAGAACGATTGCTAAATACGCTTGATACTGATCATTTAAAAAAAATTGCTAATGGCAGCATTACTTTAATTTCTAAATGGGGATGTGATGGATCCTCTGGTCAGAAACAATACAAGCAATTTAATGCCGAAAATTCATCAGATGCTAATTTATTTATGGTATCTTTCGTTCCATTGCGCTTAACAAAAAGGTATAGCGTCTTAGAGCCGTCAACTAGTAGAGCAACAGAAACTGATATATGAAATTCCTTCTTCAACAAAGAATTGCAGACCAATAAAATTTGCATTCAAAAACGAAACCAAAGATGTCATAACTGAAGAAGTTAAAAAAATAAAAGATCAAATTAAGGAACTTCAACCAGTAATATTTAAATTTGATGACCTAGACATTGAAGTATATTTTAAAATGTGTCTCACAATGATTGATGGAAAAGTTGCACAAGCTTTAACTGGAACAAAGTCAACGTCAAACTGCATTATATGCCAAAAGACATTAAGTCAATTAAGCCAACCCCCACCAGAGGACGATAGTTTTAAGGAAGCCTACGAATTTGGAATGTCCCCTCTTCATGCTAGAATACGTTTCATGGAGCATATTCTTAAATTGGGTTATGATTTGGAACTTGGTCTGTTAAGTGAAACAGTGAGAAAAAGCAAAGAAAATGAAGAAAAAAGAAAGCAAAAAAAAACAAATTCAACAAAAATATCTACAGGTAGGCCTCGTAATCGACCAACCAAAACAAGGGGAAGGAAATACTAATGATGGAAATACTGCAAGGAGATTTTTTTCCGATCCGGAAACTGCAGCATCTATCACAGGTGTAGATAAGGAATTAATAAGATGATTCAAAATCATATTACAAGTTCTAGCATGCAGCAGAAAGATAAATGCAATTAAATTTGGAGAGTACGCCAATAAAACAGCTATACTTTATAATGAAAAGTACTCTTGGAGATATATGCCATCCACAGTTCATAAAATTTTGTACCATGGGGAACAAATAATTCAAAACAATATGCTACCAATAGGAGATCTATCTGAAGAAGCGCAAGAAAAAAGGAACAAAGACTACAGATTCTTTCGCGAGCACAACACAATGAAAATGTCCAGATGTTGTACTAATGAAGACCTTATCATTATTTTGTTGTGCACTTCAGATCCATATATGTCCAACATTGTTCAAAAATGGAAAACTACCTTTATTGAATTAGACGAAGAAGCTAAACAACTTCTAGAAGATGAAAATCAAGGCTATTTAGAAGAAATTTTTACTAAAATTGGTTGATTTCAAGTACTTTTTCATTACACTAACAATAAGTTACACTTTTTTTTTATATAGTTAAAAAATTTTCTTGATTTAAAAATTTATATATTTTGTAAATTTAAAATAGAAATTGTTATATTTCATAAATTTACCATAAAAATTGATATAGAAATATTTAAAAATACAATAAAAAAAAATTAACTAAAGCAAAAACATACGAGTTTTTCATCGAAACTTCTCTATCTTGAACCAATATAAGGTAACTTTTACGTTCGCTGCTTAATAAATTATATTTTAGCTCGGGACCTTTAAAAAAAAAAAAAAACTTTGGCCCTTGTGCACGTTAGGACTAAAAAGTTTACGGGGGCCAAAGTTTGGCATTTTCTGAAAAAATTAACTTAGAAAATTGTTAAAAAGTATTAGTTGTAAAATTAACTGAAAAAATAAGACATTATAGTAAAAAAAACCTTTTTTTACCTTTTAACACTTCACTTTTGTACTAAAATTCAACTACAAATGAAAATGTATTTTAAACCCTCCGTAACTTTTTTTTTTTGGTCGAGAATTACGTTTTATAGCAAAACTAAAGGCTAAAGTCTCAGCTACCAAACAAAAAAACCGCATATCAAAATTCTAATCCAATCAAAAGTTATAGATTTTTTACCGCCTTCTCGTCAAATGGTCCACTGTGCGGCGGTCAAGATGTAGTCCCAAATATTTTACATCAGAATGTTGCGGTATTTGCTGATGGTTTATTCGGATTTGAGGGCATGTTTCTCTTCGGAGCGTAAAAGTAACTTGGATACATTTTTGTTCATTTATTCTTATATTCCACCTTTGTAACCAGTACTCCAATTGAAAAACATGCCGTTGTAAAAGTGTAGATGCTGTTGAGGGATCCTCATGAACACTCAAAATTGCCGTATCATCTGCAAAGGTTGAAGCAATCGTGTTTTCATTAGTTGGCATGTCCACCATATAAAGGATGTATAGGAGCGGACCCAGAATACAGCCCTGTGGAACACCAGAAAGCTATATAATTAATAGGAAATTCTCAATAAAGAAGAGCAACTTTACAAGCCCCAATCATAAAAGCTTCTCTTCTTTATTGAGAATTTCCTATTAATTATATAGCTTTCTATTAGTTTATGAACGTTTGGGGGCAGCAACGTTTTAATTTTATAGAGAAGACCCTCGTGCCAAACCTTATCGAAAGCGTGAGAAACGGCAATAAAGAGAGCAGAGCAGTACTTTTTTTCTTCAACAGCTGTTCTTATAGCGCTTACTAACCTATGGACTTGCTCAATGGTGCTGTGTCTTCGACTAAATCAGAATTTATGTGCTGGGATGACGTTATATTGATCTGCGGCTGCAGTAAGCTTATTTATTAGTATTTTCTCGAACAGTTTTGACAGATTAGACAGTAAACTGATTGGCCTCTATGAATCGACCTTTTTGTGATATTTACCTGGGTACCATGGTAACAAGCGAAACTTTCCATACTGAGGGATAACACTCAAGGCGTAATATAGCGTTAAATATAAAAAGAATTATTGTAAATGCTATTCGGGGTAACTCCCAAAGCATTTTATTTTATCCCGTCGATCACCGACGAGGGACAAGTGATTCAAAAAATCTTTTGTATTGACTTTCCGTTATAGAAAATCTTGGTGGAGAATAATATATTGATAAGATAACAAAATTATTATCAAATTCCTCAAAGCAAAGTGTAGTAGCTTGAATGTAATCTTCACAATGATCACATATTAGATGAAGAAGAATGGCTTAGCCACCACATGCTCTGCCTGTTGATCTTTTGTATCATAAAACATATATCCATGCAATGAGAATTGACTTCTAGAAGTTAAATAAGTTTTAAAGACAAGCAATATATAGATTTGGTTGTCTTTTAGGAAATAGGCGAGTTTTTCTTTATTTTGGCTTAAGCCGTTTGTGTTCCAGTAACACATTTTTAAACAGTTCATGGTTTATTTAACAAAGCTTGCAATATCATAGATTACATCTACATCAACTCCTGCATCATACTATTCATAGCATTAGTAAAATTATTTATTGTTTGAACAACTGTATAGACGGTTGTTTCCAATTTACTTCGGTTTTGATTCGAGGGATCGTTTCGTGGATTTAAAACATTGGGAGGCCGACTTTGAAAGCGTAGTTCATTTGAGTATGATTTAAAATGCTGAGAATTAACTGGATTCTGTGGTTGGTATTGGGAGGCCGCTATATTAGCATATGATTGCGCGTTAGTAGTTACATGTGCGGGAGAGACATATTTTCTAATTTTCATTTCGCTATATATTGCCGAATAAACTGGGCACCCCCGGTAGTTAACTGTGGGGCTAAGGGAAGCACTTGTTAAAAGTGGGAAAATACATGCTAAATTATGGGAAAATGCCTGTTAAGTCTATAGGAAATACATGGCAAATGGTAAAAATGCATGTCAAAAATGGCAAAATGTTTGTTAAATTTTGGGCAAATTTATGCGAAAATGCATGCTAAAAATGGGATTTTTTCTGTTAAAAATGAGAAAAATTTGCATGCTTAATGTAGGGAAATTGCATGCTAAATTAAGAAAAATGATTTTCAAAGCTGCAAATAAAAAGAATCTTTCGAAAAAACAAAAACATGCACATGACCATTTAGCATGCGTTTCCTATAGACTTAACAGGCATTTTCCAATAATTTAGCATACATTTTCCATTTCTGTACAGCAAAACCAATTCCCTCGTTAGCTGTGTGATTTTTACCGCAATTGCTAAATTTTTTTTTTACCTTTCATCATTTTTTGTCTTGTCACACTCACTGGTATTGTGCAGCTCACCACACACAGCACACTGTTGGAAGCTTATAATATGCCCTTGTATGCCCGAACTCCTGGCAGTTCAAACACTGAACCGGGCCTTTCCTCTTATGCGGTTGTTCAATAGTAATTTTTCTATGTAGCAGGTATCTTACGTTGTAGATGTGATGCACCTGTTTTTTTTTTAATTGAATGTTGCGGGGTTGAAATTCCACATGGAAAAGAAGTTGTGGGATATTTTCGCGACTTCAAATATTTGCTACTGTTTTAACCTTCGAGTTCGCCTTTAGTTCAATCGGGTCAATACCCTTAACAACAACTTGGAGGACTTTTCGTCCCTTCATTTGGTAGGTATAGAAGTTTTTATTTTGTTTTTAGAATTCGGACACTATTTTTCGGAAATTATTCTCATATAAAACCTGTCCTTTTGTTTCCATAATATTTCCCCGTTTAATGGGTATAATGTAGAAAGAGTTTCCTCCCGTTAATTCTATCAAACTTTTCAAAAATTTTTTCGAGTTTTGTTCTCTTAAATAAATAGGAGGAGGCCTTGATGGCTTAATTGCAGTCGAAAAACGATTTTGGTGTTTGGAGGCTACATCTTCCTTGAGAATTTTTGATGAAGAGGCAATTTTTTCTGATTTAGGGCTTCACGCTCTTTTAACTACTGTTATGTATCTATCCATACCAGTTTGTATTGAGGACTTTGTAGAATTTGAGTTAAGTGGATTGTTTTTTGAAATATGATTTATTATCACTTACGGTTTCAGCGGTGTTAATATGAGTGCAATTATTTGTAGCTCGTTGAATATGGAATCGTGTAGATTGTCCTGCTCGTTTAATACAATGTATGTATTATTACGGTTTATGCTAAGTCTTCTCTTATTTGCTGGTGGGTTTGAGAAACTCATTTACCGTTTATTTATTGCAAGCACAAAAAAGAAAAAGTTTATATGTTAGTTGTGTTGTTGTTGTTTTTTTTTTAAATTTGTTAGTATTATTCACACATATGTATGTGTATAATTATATATGAATATAATTATAATGTTAAGCATCCAAGTGCAGTGGTTTACATTTTTTTATACCCTATACCACTATGTGGTTTGGGTATAATGACTTTGTGCTGCTGTTTGTAACACCCAAAAATATTTGACCTAGACCCATCTTTAATTATACCGATCGATTCAGAATCACTTTCTGAGTTGATTTAACAATGTCCGTCCGTCCGTCCGTCCGTCTGTGTGTCCATGTAAACCTTGTAATCAACCTGCAGGTCGCAAATATGAATATATTTTGATGAAATTTGGTATATAAGCTTTTATCGGCCATGGGATGAACGCTATTGAAATTGGTGAGAATCGGTCCATGTTCAGACCTAGCCCCCATACAAATTACCCATATGAAATCGACATAAATTGCCATAAGATCCAAATTGTCATATAGATCTTACGCAAATTGGGTTTGTATGCGTTCATTACATCCACTAATGAGTAGTCCAAAAATGATCCCTTTGACCCCATATAGAGCTGCTTCCCGATCTTCAGTTAAATCAATTAAAAAACAAAAATATTGCACTGATTCTTCTCAAATTTTGTTTGTACATATTTTTGCAAAATACAAGAGACTTTACCAAACATGATCAGGATCGGTCCATTTTTGGACCTAGCCCCTTTATAGATATAGCATCCGATATGAACTTTTTTATATCTGCAGCCAAAAAAATTAATAAAAATCCCACTCAAATTTGGTTTTTGCTTATTTTCTATGTCCAGTTAGTTGGGCCTAAGAGATAGGGTTTCTAAACGCATGGTATAGGGTATCGTATAGTCGGTCTAGACCGACTATAATTTTCTTACTTGTTTTTTATTTATTTTCGTCTTTCTCTCACGGCGCACAGTGGACCATTTGACGAGAAGGCGGTCAAAAATCTAGAACTTTTGATTGGATTGGAATTATGATATGCAGTTTTTTTTGTTTGGTAGGTGAGACTTTAGCCTTTAAGTTATATAAAACGTAATTCTCGACCGAAAATAAAAATAGTTACGGAGGGTTTAAAATACATTTTCATTTGTAGTTGAATTTTAGAACAAAAGTGAAGTGTTAAAAGGTAAAAAAAAGGTTTTTTTTTAATATAATGTCTTATTATTTCAGTTAATTTTACAACTAACACTTTTTAACAATTTTTTAAGTTTATTTGTTCAGAAAATGCCAAACTTTGGCCCCGTAAACTTTTTAGTCCTAATGTGCACAAGGGCCAAAGGTTGTTTTTTTTTATAGATCCCGAGTTAAAATATAATTTATTAAGCAGCGAACGTAAATGTTACCTTATATTGGTTCAAGATAGAGAAGTTTCAATGAAAAACTCGTATGTTTTTGCTTTAGTTAATTTTTTTTTATTGTCTTTTTAAATATTTCTATAACAATTTTTATGGTAAATTTATGAAATATATAAATTTTTAAATCAAGAAAATTTTTTAACTATATAAAAAAAAAAGTGTAATTTATTGTTAGTGTAATGAAAAAGTACTTTAAATCAACCAATTTTAGTAAAAAATTCTTCTAAATAGCCTTGATTTTCATCTTCTAGAAGTTGTTTAGCTTCTTCGTCTAATTCAATCAAGGTAGTTTTCCATTTTTGACGAATGTTGGACATATATGGATCTGAAGTGCACAACAAAATAGTGATAAGGTCTTCATTAGTACAACATCTGGACATTTTCCTTGTGTTGTGCTCGCGAAAGAATCTGTAGTCTTTGTTCCTTTTTTTGTTGCGCTTCTTCAGATAGATCTATTGGTAGCATATTGTTTTGAATTATTTGTTCCCCATGGTACAAAATTTTATGAACTGTGGACGGCATATATCTCCAAGAGTATTTTTCATTATAAAGTATAGCTGTTTTATTGGCGTACTCTCCAAATTTTTTTGCATTTATCTTTCTGCTGCATGCTAGAACTTGTAATATGATTTTCAATCGTCTTATTAATTCATGATCTACACCTGTGATAGATGCTGCAGCTTCCGGATCGGAAAAAAATCTCCTTGCAGTATTTCCATCATTAGTATTTCCTTCCCCTTGTTTTGGTTGGTCGATTACGAGGCCTAGCTGTAGATATTTTTGTTGAATTTGTTTTTTTTTTGCTTTCTTTTTTCTTCATTTTCTTTGTTTTTCTCACTGTTTCGCCTAACGGACCAAATTCCAAATCAAAACCCAATTTAAGAATATGCTCCGTGAAACGTATTCTAGCATGAAGAGGGGACATTCCAAATTCGTAGGCTTCCTTAAAACTATCGTCTTCTGATGGGGGTTGGCTTAATTGACTTGATGTCTTTTGGCATATGATGCAGCTTGATGTTGACTTTGTTCCAGATAAAGCTTGTGCAACTTTTCCATCAATCATTGTGAGACACATTATAAAATGCACTTCAATGTCTTGGTCATCAAATTTAAATATTACTGGTTGAAGTTCCTTAATTTGATCTTTTATTTTTTGAACTTCTTGAGTTATTACATCTTTGGTTTCCTTTTTGAATGCAAATTTTATTGGTCTGCAATACTTTGTTGAAGAAGGAATTTCATTTTTCTATATATCAATTTCTGTTGCTCTACTAGTTGACGGCTCTAAGACGCTATACCTTTTTGTTAAGCGCAATGGAACGAAAGATACCATAAATAAATTAGCATCTGATGAATTTTCGCCATTAAATTGCTTGTATTGTTTCTGACCAGAGGATCCATCACATCCCCATTTAGAAATTAAAGTAATGCTGCCATTACCAATTTTTTTTAAATGACCAGTATCAAGCGTATTTAACAATCGTTCTACAGAATGTTCAAGGAGATCTTGCAATTTTATTTCTGCTGATGTTGAAGTGACACTAATAGCAGATTGTGAAGGTAAGCATTCTTTTTTGGCAGAAACTAAATCTCGATATTCTGGAAAAATCCCACAATTCTTTTCATTGGTTCGCTTCCGCAATTCCTTATATTGATTTTTGGTCAATTTCAAATCCAAAAATAGGGCGAACGCTTCTTCCGGCATAAATTTCTTATCTTCAATTGGTGTAGGAATGCTTTTCAAAATCCTCTTTGTGCGCCTTGGGCTCGCTTCTACTATTTTTTCTATTATTTCAATTTTATTTTTTTTTTTTATTTTGGGTTGGTTGAATTTGGTGCAAAAATGAATCCTTAATAATTCTTTGAGAAATTTCTTCATTGATATTCTCCAGCTTGCGCCTTCGAGATCTTTCACTATATCCGTCAATTGGTTTTGCTGGTCGACCCTTTTCTCCACTTTCCTTGGCAGTTGTAGATGCACTCTCAAAAATAAGTTCCGTTATTAACCAGTCTTGGTAACGTTTGTACATCTTTTCCTTGCTATGAGAGCATTCAATGTACCGTCTTTTCAAATTCGATGCAAAATTAGTAATTTTTCCTTTGTGCATTTCAATGTCTTCTAGGTTACAATTCTTAAAGCAGTCGTTGCTCACTATGTACAAAATCACATCGTCTACATCATTTCGTTGAAAATAAATATCTGCCAGATCTCTGTAACAGTACTTAGCCATTGCACAAATTGTAATGAATAATAATTGTGGAAACATTATTATAAATACTCTTTCTTGCAATTATGTAAAATAAAAATTTTTATCTTTTATTACCACTTTTAGAAGCATAAAAAACCCACACCCTAACCCCTTTTAAAAGGTGAAGCATACCTGCTCATATCTTAAAGGGCTATGTCGCAATAGTTTTTTTACCGTTTACCTGTTATTTAAATTGTTTCCCATTTTGACAGGTATTTAAACTATATAACTCTAATTCAGACTATTAATGTTTTTGAAAGATACCTATGTAAATGTACTGTAACAATTAAGCGCATTATATCTTAACCCTTTTTTATAAGTTATAAGAACTCCTGGCAACTCTACCGACACGCATAAAAATACACCGCGGTGCTCCGGTGCGACCAACTTTTGTATTCATAACACTCAGACGGACGGACGGACATCGTTTAATCGACTCAGAAAGTGTTTTTGAGTCGATCCGTATAATAAAAGATGGATAAAGGTCCAATATTTTTGGCGGTTACAAACATCACCTCAAACTTAATATATCCTAACCACATAGTGGACAACTTTTGTATTCATAAATTTTGCAGAAAATATCTAACCTTGGGTCAGAAAAATTGTTCTGGTGCACACGGGCGAAAACTGGCGGGTATATAATGGCATACAGGAGTATAGGGAAGGGTTCGGACTATAGAAAAGTGTAAAATTTTTTCTGACTTCTTTTGACTGGCAGGAGTTATGCTCTATTATGTAGGAGATTTTCGGAAAATTTTGACCTTTTTAAAAATTTTTTTTCTTTTTAAATTGGGGAATGACTCAGTGATTTTATATTTTTAACATTAATAGTATGGAAACCAAAAAATTATACAGAATTTACTTCACTTCAAAATCTTTTAAATCAAAAAAGTTACAGGCATTCAAAAATAAAAATTAACAAAGAAATTTTTAATTTTAGCAAAATACTGAGAAAGCCCATTTCCGAAGACCCTGTTCGCTGTGATATAGTTGAGATAGAGTCGCAATTCTTTGGCTCCCGAGGTTTACTAGTATTTACTTTGAAATGAATAACATAACTTTAAAATCGGTAACAAAAAAAAAAAATGATTTTTGGCCGCCTTCTCAAAATATGGTCCACTGTTCGGCGGTTGAAAATTAAAAAATAATGTTGAGTGTTTAATTTCTTATTTCATATTAAAATTTTACAAAATTCTCAATTCATGCATTACGTTTAATCGAATTCAAAGGCTCTACATGTTCCAACATTTAATTCTTATTTGTCATGATAAACGTGGATACTCTAAGAATAGAATTTTCAATGAAATTGAAAAATGAAAGATAAAATCTTTCCTAGCTATTGCTGAGAGACAGAATAAGTGACCAAAATTACATCTTTGCCCTTTTTATATCCTATACCGCGATGTGGTGAGGGTATAATGACTTTGTGCTGATGTTTGTAACTACCAAACATACTTGACCTAAACCCATCTTTTATAATCAGAATCATTTTCTGAGTCGATTTATCAATGTCCGTCCGTCCGTCTGTGTGTCCATTTAAAACTTATAATCAAACCTCAGACCGTAAATATGAATATATTTTGATGAAAGTTAGTATAGAAGCTTCTATCAGCCATTGGAGGAACGCTATATAAACAAATGACCCCTATGAGATCGACTTAAATTTCCTTAAGATCCAAATTAACACATAGATCTCGATCAAATTGGGCTTATTTACGTTTGTTATATCCACTTATTTTAATTTGAAGTTTTGTAACTCAAAAAAACACCTATTACTACCAAAGCGCCCATTAAACTAAATTTTTAAATTCAACTTATTAAAGCTTCAACTTCGAATTTAAGAAAAACCCATTTACTTATATTAGTTTTAACTCGAACTAACTAAAATCATTTTAAAAATCTTCTCAATGTCTCCACATACATTTCAATTTAAGTTCATTTAGGAAAAAAATATTAAAGGAACCCTTAAAGCTTTTTAAAATTATTTGCTAAGGCCCTGCTGTTTGTTGCTATAGATATTATGGACTCAATTGGCGTATGAGTAATTAAATAATATAATAATTAAAATCAGTCATACGTGAGGTTTTTAAAAAGTTTCATATTTTGTGGTTCTCTGGTTGTTTAATTATGTATTGTGTGTGTCTCTCTGCATGTGTATATGTGTGTGTTCGTTCATGTGTTCGTTATTTGGGGCTAATAAATTTCAATTATAGTCTCATGTGTATTAATTCTAAAACAACCCATAAAATAAATAAATATTAAAATAATAGAGTTATAAATCAAGAGATCATGAATAGAAAAACAAAAAAAGTGTGGTGACTTTGTTTGTGGTTTATAGGAGCCTACACCACTGGACAGATCATCTTGAAATTTTTACAACAGGTAACTGCCTAACCGGAAGGAATAATAGGCAGTGCGCGTGACACCTCCCATATAATTTGAACATATAATATCATGGCACCTCCTATACAAAAAAATTTTAAGTACTATGAAAATCACAGCCTTTAAACTTTGACAAGTACATTAATAACCAATGTGAGTAGTCGTGGAAAAAATGGGCGGAGTCGCTAAAGCCGAAAATCGCAAATAACAAAAATCGCCTAAAATCAAAATTCGCCAAAAATCTAAAATCGCAACAAAAAAAAATCAAAAATCGCAAAAACCCAACATCACCAAAGTCAAAAATTGTCAAAATCATAAATCGTCAAAATCTAAAAACGCTAAAAACAAAAATCGACAAAATCAATAATCGCCAACAAAAACTAACAAACAGAAGCTGCGCATATTACTGCATTGTTTTTTAAGTTTTTGATTTCTTATTGAAAAACATAAACACGATTTATGACCAAATATACTGTTAGCACCAGTGTTCACATCTTAAAAAAATTTTCCTATAACTATTTGTGATATACGGCCGAATTCATGGGATTTTGTTAACTTGGCGGGCCTAATTAAATAAGTCGCTTCCCTTCCTATGACACAATATTACTGTCTTCATAACATAAAATTGTTACCTCCGGTCAATTATCTCTAAAAACATATCTGATATTACCTGTGTTAATATATAAAAAAAAACATACATCCTAAAATGTTTTGTGACGTGTGGCCAAATTTATAACCTGTTGTCGACTTAGAGACCACAAATCGAGTGCACTGCACTTGCTTATACACCGCAAATGGATTGAAGTGATGGTGCATTTGTTGTCAACGGTCCAAAGGAAAAGATTTGTCGGTATTGCAGAGCATACAAATACGCAACTGAAACACCTGAAATATAACGCGTAAATGACAAAATTGAGTTGCCCGAACTATACCGTCGCCAGAACCATTACTGTCAATACTACTAGCATGATCAATATTATTATAAATATTAAATTAATTATTAACATTATTAAATAAAAAAGTTTTCTACAAAATTTATTCCCAATTTTTTATTTCATTATGATGGGTGTAGTACATACATATATAGAACTTTAGAATATATATTAAATGAGTATTAATTAAAGTACTGGCGGAAAGTATTGAAAGAAAAATTAGACACGAAAGTTATTAACGGTTTTGGCCTAATTATCTTCAAAAAAAATTTACTTATAGTAAGAGAACATCATAAAATTCATTGTGAAAGTTTACTAAACAAATGTTGAAAATTCCTGTTGCTGCCTGCCATTGAATTTTTGTCAGAGGCAGTTTAATTTAAAAGTCTTTAAACCAAACTGAATGGTTGCTCATTTTAGTTTTTTTTTTTATATCGCAAGACTTAAAGTATGCACATGTTTGTTCTGCTCGATTCTAGCTCACTTCATCGCTACTATTTACATATAGCGTTTTTCTTTCTTTTTGCGTTTTACCAAAGTAAAAGTGCAAACAATGGCAAAGTGTTTTGTTTTCTACATCTTTTTTTGTCTCTGAGCTTATCGTTTACAGACACATGCATGTATAATGTTTGAACACACTTGTGTTTGTATTTAAGTTAGGGCAACATAAAAAATAAGGTTTATTTGTAACAAATATGTTTAAACAAACAACCTAGAGGTCTTTTTTAGTCGACAGCAATGCGCTGCATGCAAGCTAAACCAAATTAAAACATTTAAGTTGTTTTGTAGAGAAAAAAAATAGTAATTGAAAATAATAAAAAACGTTGTTTACGTTTTATTTGCTTGAGTTCAAGAAAATATTTGCTTAAAGCTACTCAGTAGAAAAAAAGAGCATATAAAGAAAGGAAATAGATGTTAATAGATGATGATGCTAAGTCTGGTGAAAATTTTAATCAGCAACAATCCATTAAACATGGAATTACCATAAGATTACTATTTTAAATAAGTGTTTTTTGCACCATTTCGTTTAAGTAATTCGTGGTGTTTTTGTTTTTGCCACTTAAACTTTTCATTTTCAATATATTTAGTTCTTTTCCCAATATAATCTTTTATTATATTGACAACAGTTCAGTAGCTCCAAAATATACTTTGAGGATTTATCCCATATTTGGAAATTGTATTCCAATTTTGGTCAGCTAAAGGTGGTATGGATAGTAAGCAGATCATAAAGACTGGGAAGCAGGGATGGTTGTTATAGTCAGAACAATCTGGGAAACAACTACTTAGAAAACTTTTTAAAGTTTTCGAGATCAAACAAAAACAAAATGATCGAAGAACCCACACATTCGATGAGGATGAAAAAACAGTTACTAAATTCTTCTTACGCTGGTGGTGTTCAACTATGCTCTTAGAATATGATAGCGGTCGAATTCCAATCAGTGTATTGACCAGATATATCGTAACTACATAGCTCGTGCTACTGTAATGAGAGTCATCCCTAAATACTATGTTTACATATATGGCGTTCACATTTGGCCTACATTTATTTGTACCCTACGACATGTATGTATTATACCCGAACTCCAAAAAATCGTATAGGTGTGTGTAACATGAGCTATGGGATTTTTAAAGCATTGTTTGGTGTATTTGAATTGATTGGGTATTTCTTTCAAGTACAATGTGAATCATTTTTTTTTTGTTTACAAAAGTAGTTAAGTGTTTAATATAAAATTTCGTTAAATTGTTTTGGATTTTGGAGTCTTGGAAAAAAATGTCTGGTAATCTGATCTATTTTAATATATTTTGCTTATCTTCATATTACTGAGTATGGTTTTGAAGTTTTGGTTAATTGAGTCATGGATAGAAATATTGTGTCTGTTGAAATTTGATTTTATATAGTAAAAATAAAAAAAAAACGATTAAACCTATTGAACTAAAATCTTATTCTATATAGTGTTACAATTTTCATTTCTACATAAACAAATTTATTAACGTACATTTTTATACCCTATACCACTATGTGGTTTGGGTATAATGACTTTGTGCTGCTGTTTGTAACAACCAAAAATATTTGACCTAGACCCATCTTTAATTATACCGATCGAATCAGAATCACTTTTTGAGTTGAGTTAACAATGTCCGTCCGTCCGTCCGTCCGTCTGTGTGTCCATGTAAACCTTGTAATCAAACTGCAGGTCGCAAATATGAATATATTTTGATGAAATTTGGTATATAAGCTTCTGTCGGCCGTGGGATGAACGCTATTGAAATTGGTGAGAATCGGTCCATGTTCAGACCTAGCCCCCATACAAATTACCCTTATGAAATCGACATAAATTGCCATAAGATCCAAATTGTCATATTGATCTTACTCAAATTGGGTTTGTATGCATTCATTACATCCATTAATGAGTAGTCCAAAAATGATCCCTTTGGCCCCATATAGACTGCTTCCCGATCTTCACTTAAATCTATTAAAAACAAAAATATTGCACTGATTCTTCTCAAATTTTGTTTGTATATATTTTTGCAAAATACAAGAGACTTTACCAAACATGATCAGGATTGGTCCATTTTTGGACCTAGTCCCCATATAGATATAGCGTCCGATATGAACTTTTTCATATCTGCAGCCAAAAAAATTAATAAAAATCCCACTCAAATTTGGTTTTTGCTTATTTTCTATGTCCAGTTAGTTGGGCCTAAGAGATAGGGTTTCCAAACGCATGGTATAGGGTATCGTATAGTCGGTCTAGACCGACTATAATTTTCTTACTTGTTTTGTGTATATTTTTTTGTATTATTTGTGTGCATATTGTTTTCTTTTATACATTTTGTGTTTTTATCAAATTTTGTCATTATATTTCTTTAATAAATTTTTATGTAATATTTTCTCTTTATCTTTAATCTTTATGGTTACATTTATATTATCAATATTGATTATTTCATAAGACCATTTATATGGAGCTTCATATTTTTTTCTATTTTCTATTTTTACTAATACTGAATCTCCTATATTTAATTTTATACTGTTTTCTTTATCAAATGGATCAGATCTACGTTTTTTCTTTACATTCTCTATTATTTCTCTAGCGTTATCTTATGATTTTCTTAATCTAATTTTCAATTCATTTGCGTAGTTATCTAGATTGTATATTCTGTTATTACTTGTAAAATCTTCAGCTGGTAAAATTGGTAATTTTCCAAAAATCAATTCAAATGGGGAGTATTCTGTATCTTGTGTTATATGCAAATGCGTAGTATGAAATCCATTCACTCCAGTCATCCTCACTAACAAAAGATAAAAAATATTCATTTAAAGTTCTATGATTTCTATCTAGTGTGCCTAAAGTCTCGTGATGATACGGTGTTGAAAATTTCTGCTCTATCCTCAACAAATGGCATACCTCCCTCAATAGTTCGTTCATGAAGTCTGTACCATTGTCAGATTTTAAAGTCTTAAATGTCCCATATTTTAGTATTAAACCTTCAACCAAAGCCTTGGACTGCTATTATATATTTCGTTAGTTCACATTGCATAGTCAATATATACCTATAAAATCCGGAAGGACGTAATGGTCCCCTGTATCAATGACTATCGTGCTAAAACTATCATCTGGTGTGTCCGTTATACACAGCGGCTCTCTTGTGTGTCTCACTCGTTTATTCCTTTGACAAAGATCACAAGTTAAAACATATTTCTTAATCATTCAATTCATGTTCTTCCATATATATTTTTGTTTCAATCTTAATAAAGTCTTTCTCATTCTGAAATGAATAAAATTATTTATTTTCCACTAATTATTCACTTGGTGTTCACTCTTTGAAAATTTTCCACTAACGAACAATATCTTTCCTTTCCAAATTTGACAAATAAAAAAATCGACAACAGAAAGAAACTATATTAACTAGATTAAAAATAAGAAATAAAAAAGCAAGTAAAAAATATATAACAACGACAGTGTTTAAATTTTTATTTCTTTTCTTTTTTTTTATTAAAACATGCAAAAAATTTATTGAATAAAATTGGGAAACATCACAAAGCATATACCTTCCTACCTTCCCTGGGGTACAGAGACCGTGTGTATCAAATTTCAGGGAAATCCGTTGAAAAATAAAAATTCGTGTAGCGTATACAAACAAACAAACAAATTGAAAATGATTTTTGTATATATAGATAATTACTTGTAAAGCCAATATGTGGACAAAAATTTTTTTTCTCCATATTCGCCATATAAAAACAGATCGTTTGGTTTACCAACTCTGCACAGAAATTTTTCTTCATGGTCTAAGCAGCAGACTTCCATCGGCTGGCATTAAGATTGATTGATTGCAAGACGAGTTGGGAATTGTAAGACCTTTGAACTTTCCATGGAAAACTGTCAATTCAATAATGGGACCCAATATTTTGTGATAACAAACCGCATTCCCTTACATAATTTTGGTGCATTTAGGTTTCGGAGCAGTATAGTTGGTGATCCAACTTTCAATAGAAAATTATGTGATGGAAGTAATTGAAAACCATGTGATTTTAAGTCAGTTCGATAAATCACTGCTTTATTTTCTACTATAATAACAGATGGCATCACAGAAATTCGCAAAGCTCTCTCTGCCATACTATTCGAAATAGGTGATATTCAATAATTTATTTGTAAAGGAGGTCTAAGTTCATTCATCTGAATCCAGTTATAGCACGGCTACTAATATTAACAACAGATGGCATTGCAGAAATTTGCAAAGCTCTTCTTATCATAGTTCTTTATAAAGTAGACCTACGTTCTTATATTCGATCACGTCCAGCTACAACAGATAACAACAGATAACGCCACACAAATTGACAAACCTCTCCCTGGCTACATACTTGAGATATGCGATATTGATTCCACCCATTTTAAGCAAGGTTATTTACACTAGCAACCTATGCAATCACACACAGTATCGTTACACTCCCTTTTATATTACTCAAGCTATATGATAGTGAAAATTAACTTTTTATTGCAGGTGACGTGCCCACTTCGCATAGTAGTCCCTGTTATAATACTCGATATTAGTGACAGTTACTAGCATAGCATAGTTACTCTTATTGAGAACTGCTGATTTCGCACAAATTTGCAAAGCTCTCCCTTTCATAGTTCCCGAGAGATGTTATATTCAATGTCTACTTCGTATGGGATGTGCCATGCCCGTGAATTTTTCAGATATTTTACTAGCTTAAAAATCAAGAATCTTTAAAAATTGGTCCAGCCGTTTTTGACTTATAAATGCTGTAACTGAATCAACTTTTTTAAATATTTAGATTATAAGATTAAAACATTGAAAAATACAATTGTGTTAAAAAAACGGTAGAAAGAAAATGTCAGATACTATAAATATTTAAATAACAGTTAAGATTTTATACATTTTCTTCTATTTTTATTGTTTTAATCAACTCTGATGTAAAAGTTTCCGTTCTTTTGACACCACTAACAACAAAAAAAAAAAACTTTTTTTTCGTTTATCTACTTTTACTTATTATTTTTATACCCTCCACTCCAGTGTGCAGAGGGTATATATAAGTTTGTCATTCCGTTTGTAATAATTAGAAAAAAAAATTTGGACCCCATAAAATATATATATTTGTGATCCTTATAACAACCGTAGTTGATATAGCGATGTCCGTCTGTCCGTCTGTCCGTCTGTCCGTCTGTGGAAATCACGATGACGGCATCAATCGGGCAGCTAGGGTGCTCGTTGGCATAAAAAATGATTCATTAACATCCTGAAAAGTTTGCTATTTAAAATCGTCCAAATCGGTCAATTAGGGCCCGAGATTTGAATGAAGAACTAAAAAAAGTCTTGAAAAAATATAATTTTCTATGTTGTTCTTGTCACGATCACGCCCTCAATAGGATAGCTAGGATGATAATTTTTAGTGAGAATGATTCACCAAATTTATGGGAAGATTTCTACTTCAAAAATCATTAAAATCGGTGGAACAGGTCCAGGTAAATCTATGAAAAATTAAAAAAAAAATGAAAAACATGATGTTTCCATATTGTTCCTGTTGTTATTCTAAATGTTCCATTGTTGTCATAGCTGGACTTGTTGTTTTTGTGGTCGTTGTGATAATAATATAATAAAAACGAACCCTTTGTACATTTTTTTGTGAACTCTGGTAGAAAATTTTAAAAGTTTCCATTGTTTTGGCATCACTAAAAAAATTTGCTAGATCATTTCTGTCATTGCCACGAGCCTGCATGCAAAATTTCAGAGCGATTGGCTCACGGGAAAGGGGCTAAAAATCGATCCAAAATTTTGTCGACAAGCAGACACTACCAGTTAATATAAAGGCAGTAAATAAAGGGAGTAAAAGTTCACCAATAATTTAAAAAACTAATTTTTATGTATTAATTTATTTAAAGAAAACAATAATTAAATGAAATAGTAATAATAATAAAAAAAAAATAATATACAATACAAAAAAAAAAGAATATATAAATAAAATAAAATAAAGATAAATGCATTCATAGCATTATAATACATATAAAAGGTTAATGTTTTCTAACCGTAACCGTAACCGTAACGAGTCAGTTGTTTTTTTTTACATGAAAATCATTTAAAACAGTTACCGAACGTAACCGGAACGTCCCAATACTTTTCATGTGAAAAAAAGGCTGACACGTTACGTAACAGTTACATGTCGCTAACTTGTTCTTTACACAGGCTACTGCTTTTGAAGCCAACTTCAAGTCTATTTATATAGTTTCGTAAGCATAACTGATAAAATTGTTTCTATTATTTTTTGCTGTAAGTAATAAATTATAAATATACTGAATTTGCAAACTAAAATGGATACATATATTGGAGGTGCTTTAATACAAAATAGTTAACGAAACAAAATCAAAAAAAAAAACAACTCTACAACATCAACAATGGCAGTCATATGTTCTTCAAATAGAAAAAAAAACTGCAAGTGTGTTTTGTTGGCTACAAAACAAAAATAGTGTTGACAATATAACAAAATATGTAAAAGAAGTTAGTGCTATGAAATATTTTATTTTGTTTAAAAAAAAAATCGCAAAATGAAAGGCTATAATTCCATTAATAATCAAAAGGCGTTAAACTAATTTATTTATTTTTACGTTGTACTAATGCATTTTAAATAAGTAAAAGTAATTGTATATTTAAATAAAAATTCATTTGTATTATATGTTGCTGTCGTATTCAGAAAAATCAAGTAGCTGACTATGCGACTACAAATGCTGCTGCCAGCAGTCGTCTATGTGTTTCATTCATGATGTTGCATTTTTTTGCGAGCAATACTTACATATATTCTAAATAAAGAAATAATAGTTCTTTTCATACTGCGAAATCTATACAAATATATGTACAAATACTATATGTCAAATTTCAAATTTGCAATAATTGATACATTTTTGAAAGAAAATTGTATAATATGAAATGTCTTTAATTTATTTCATAGAAAACAATTTTTTGAGGTGCGTGGATTTTCCATATTTACTGTTTTACTATTTTCGTAATGAGGTTAAATGAGTTAAAAAGAATTTAAAATATTTGAAAATATTAGGTGAGGATCCTCAAGATGTAATATACGATCGGTCTAAAAATTTTCACTTAGAGCCACAGTTAAATTCGAAACAACAAAAACCCATATATTTTGTGCATAAAGTTTAACATTAAATGTGCTTTTCTAAAATGTCTATATATTTTTTCTCATTCATTTCTGACCATCTTCAATGTAAATTTACCAAAGTTTTTTTTATTGCAATATGTATATAAAACTTAAAAATTTAATATTTTTTATTGTGTATTAACTTATTATTCTGCGATTTTCATTACATCACAAAATGTTACAAATTGGCACTACTGTTTCAAAAACAGAAAACTTCTAAATCAGTTGAAAACAGTTGATCTGTAAAACTGTGTGTGAAATTGTGTCAAATAAAATTACAAATATTAATAAATATAATAATACATATATATATATTTTATTAATTTTGTTAAGAATTAGCACAAAATTGATTTTCCATTTTGCATTTCATTTATAAAGAATTCTGCCATATTTTGTTAAAGGGAAAATCCATTTTTGTTATATTAAAAAAAACAGACTTGCATTTAATTTTTCCGTGACTGCCTCAATAATTGCGTAGATGCCACCACAATATTTTTTCTAATTAAATATTAACCAATATCTAACTAGAATTATGATTTATTCCGACTAAAAAGTTCCAATTAAAAGTTATTCATCCCAATTATGAATATTCTCAAGGAATTTCTTTCTCACGGAAAATACATTTCTCGAGAAAAAAATTCCTCCAATTATAAATTTCGCGTGAACAAAAAATGATTAACTGGCATCATCGAATTTCGAAGCCACTTGCTTTGCTTATTGACAATTTATTTTCTATTTTTTGTGTGTGTGCAAACGACCCTACAATAAATGTCCCAATAAACATTTTTGTTTGCTATCAACTTGAGGTGCATTTGAGATCAAATACATTTCTCAAATCTCCAACGTTAATTCTCAAATGCCCTCAATAGTTCGAATATAGTCTTCTCAACTTAAAAGGCACATTTTTTATATGGCGATTTTCATAGTTATCAAATTGAGAAATTTGTGATTCTCAACTTGATAGCAAAGAAATATTTCCAATCGGTATGAAATGGAAGGTACGGAATTGCCATATTAAAAAATATTATACTAATTTTAGAAATGAAAACAATGTACTTTTTTTAATGTTTCAATTTAATTTCATTATATATTTAACATTACTATGTACATATTTAACATTAAATGTACATATTATGTACATTTTTTAAAATCTAGAATTAAAAATAAATGAATTAATTAGTTGTACATTTTTTGAAAAATTCGACAAAAAGCAGAAATAATTAAAAATATATCAATGATTTATTTGTACTTTTTTGGCATTTTTTAATTTAATTTATTATTTATGACATATTTAAATAATATTTCAGACTTAGCACAAATCGTATTCAAGTTGAAAAAATGTTTGGTCTCAAGTGGAGAAAAGTGTTGGATATCCAATTGAGAGTAAAAATGTTTCTCAAAGATTGGAAAAAATGTTAAATCTCAACTTGATGTCAAGTTGAAAGCAAACAAGGAGAAAAATTGTTCAACCCAAGTTGAGAATTACATTTGACATCAATTTAAGAACTTAACTTTTCTCCAACATTGGAGAAATAATATTTCAATGCATACTGGGGAATGACCGAAACTAACACATAAACAGTTTTTTCCTATTTGAAAAACATATGACTGTCATTGTTGCTGTTGTAGAGTTGTTATACCCTCCACTCCAGTGTGCAGAGGGTATATATAAGTTTGTCATTCCGTTTGTAATAATTAGAAAAAAAATTTTGGACCCCATAAAATTTATATATTTGTGATCCTTATAACAACCGGAGTTGATATAGCGATGTCCGTCTGTCCGTCTGTGGAAATCACGATGACGGCATCAATCCGGCAGCTAGGGTACTCGTTGACATAAAAATGATTCACTAACATCCTGAGAAGTTTGCTATTTAAAATCGTCCAAATCGGTCGATTAGGGCCCGAGATTTGAATGAAGAACTAAAAAAGTCTTGAAAAAAAAATAATTTTCTATGTTGTTCTTGTCACGATCACGCCCTCAATAGTGCAGCTACAGTGATCATTTTTAGTGAGAATGATTCACCAAATTCATGGAAAGATTTCTACTTCAAAAATCATTAAAATCGGTGGAACAGGTCCAGGGAAATCTCTGAAAAATAAAAAAAAAATGAAAAACATGATATTTCTATATTGTTCTTGTTGTTATTCTAAATGTTGCATTGTTTTCATAGCTGGACTTGTTGTTTTTGTGGTCGTTATGGTAATAATATAAGAAAAACAAACCCTCTGTACATTTTTTTAACAACTCTGGTAGAAAAATTTAAAAGTTTCCATTGTTTTGGCATCATTTCTGTCATTGCCACAAGCCTGCCTGCAAAATTTCAGATCGATTGGGTCACGGGAAAGTGGTTAAAATCGATCCAAAATTTTTTCGACAAGCAGACACTACGAGTTAATATAAAGGGAGTAAAAATTCACCAACATCTAAAGCAAATAATGCTAAAATACCTAGTTGTTAATAAAAAAAAAAAACAATTGGGCAATTCACAATGGGTAATGTATCGTTGTATCTCTTGTATCGTGTATCACTTTACAATAGTGTAAAATTGTTGTTGGTAATTTTCACTGAAAAATCTGATACACGATCCAACTTCATTTGCTATGTTTAGTAAATGTTGTATATTGTATCATAACATATCAGTTCCAAGTGAATAACAGTTTTTATGAAAAAGAAAAAACAAATACATAGAATATTATCAGCATAAATAATTATAAAATAAAATATGGCAAATAATGCAAATAACGCAAATAAATCGATAAGTTTATTTATATAAAAATTAATGTTTATATTTTTAGTATGTATTTTCTCTTTCAGTACCAACCAAAACATTTAAAATTTTTTTTTTTCATTATAAATTAAAATGCAAGAGGTACGTAACTAAAACTCCAGGGTATATGTCACGACCAAAAAGCAAACACTGACAAGTGTTTTCTCTTATACAAAATAGCAGAAGCGACGAAGCGATCTTTCCTCGTTGGATCGAAAATTACTAAAGAAAGCGTTTTACAATATGAAAATACAACTGAGTGTTCACAACAAATGATTGTATTGTGTATTTCAATACAACATACAATATACAACACCTGTTGTGAATTGCCCAAATGTAAATTTAGCAAAAAAATTTATGTATTAATTTATTTAAAGAGAAAAACACAAAAATAACGTTTGATGTTGTATTTTTTGTGTGTAATATTTAAATATACATACATACACATATTAAATAATACAAATAATGTACATATATTATATATATGTATGTATGTATATTCATAGTAACTGCATGTTAGAAATAAATCGGTTATTTTATTTACATAAAATTCTGCAGTATTTTGTTGTGGGGAAAATACATTTCTTTTGTATAACAGAGTGTCACTTCATTTTGCTCAGCGTGACTATGCCACAGTAGATGCCGCCATAATTTTTGTTTGTTCTAATTAGCTTTGCAATAGTTATTTCTATTTTAACATGAATGTTAATATTTTCAACTAGATATCATACAGAACACTGTTAAGAGTATACACGGGTTGGTCTTTTATTTCATAATTTTTTTCATTATTCTTTTACAAATATGAACATAAGTTTGGCATATTACCCACCAATCTCACATCACACTGCAAGTTCGAAAAACTCAATACACTCACATTTTTTTTACTAATACACACACATTTTCCGAAGTGGTCACACTAATGGCACCAAATTTTTCGTGCGAATAGTGGCAGACACTAACGATGATTAATGTTACCCTGTTATAAATTTAATGCAAATTTACTGGATTCTGTAAAATTGTAATTAAAGTTTTAACTTGTTAAATCTATTATAATGATTTATTTTTTGAAATGCGCATACAAAAACGCAAGTTTGTTAATTATAGAGCATAAATATTATTAACTATTATTAAAATAATACTAATAATAATAAATGTAAACATTTTCCCTCAAACATGTGCCTGTATAATAAACTTGGTAACTCTACTTAAAATAAAATAAGAGAGAGAAGTATACAAATTTTTTCAAGTTTACACTTCGACAACATTTTAAAAATGAGATTGCAGTCAGATGTTTGAGCATAAAATTTAATGGCAATGGATTCGACTAATTCGAACAATTTTTCGTTGATAATACGTACACAACGATTTTACAATTTCAGTGTGATGTGAGATTGGGGGGTTAACTTTTTGTTGTCTTTACAAAATAGAGTTACCGAGTTCGTCAATGAGTTTTTTGCTTACAAAACAGTTCTACATAGTTATATAGAATTATTATTCTGCTTTACCTATAAAATATCTGATTGCGATTACATCTAATTTTTAAAAATTGTTTATAATTAATAAAGCATTATTATTCACATAAATACAAAATTTCACTTTTTAAATTTTCCATTCAAATTTAAGAAAATATCAATTATAATAAAAACTGAAAATAAAATTTCCAATTATAAATTAGAAAATATTAATTGAGTTTCAGAAAATCATATCAAAACGTCGGAAATAATAATTTTAAATTTAGAAATATCTTTACATTTAAAAATGTTTACATTTAAAAAAAATATTGCCATTCAGGAGATATTAATAACTTTTCAGTACCGCGATTCAGTAACTTCTTTTAACGATAGTCGAATTGTAAAAAAAAAGAAAATTGCAAAATTATCAGTAAAATTTTGAAACGATATTCGCTATTGTTAAAGTCAGCTGTTGTTGTTATCTAAACGACAACCATTTTTGTGTTGTTTATCCAATCGATAAAAACTTAAATTTTTAGGTTGAAATGTCGTCATACATAAATAAAAATCATGAAATAGTGAAAATATTTTGCTTTAATTAAAAAACTTTTTTATATACATAAAAAAATTAAATAGCATATTCAATTCATTATTTCATTTTCAAATAAATAAACAGAAATATTAGTAAAAAAAATAAAGATATTAAACATAAACATAAAATCATCCTGTCAAACACGAAGTAATTTGTTTTTTTCTATTCTTTGTGTTTTTCGCTTATTTTGACAGAGATGCCACTCCTTTACAATTTAAATAAATAGAAAAACAGATTTGTCGATATTAATTTAAATTCAATGAATTTAAGAAAACCTCAAATGATATTTAAGAATTGCTAACATAAAAATTGTTACATAAGTAAACGTAATTTTATGAGAATGTTATTTTTTATATATAAATTTTCACAATTTTTTTTGGATGAAAATTTGAAGTTTTTCAGAAAATAAAGATAACATTAAATTATTTTATTTAAAATGTTTGGGACTTTTCGTTTTTTGCGTTTTTCATCCCTAATTTGATTATTTATTATTATAAATTTATTCTCTATGTTTTCAAAATATGGCAATATTTTAAAAAAAAGTTGAGAGAGCTTTTTTTTTTTGGTTATTATTTTGTTACTCCATCCGACCTATATGGCCACAATGAAGAAATATTTGGCCAGTTAAAAGAAACTATACAGCCATCTCCAATTAGCACGATTTAATGCATATAGCCACTCTACACAACCATTACCTTTGCAATGGAGGTTAGGGCGAGCTATTTAATTAGCAAAAACTAAATTAAACGAGAAGTTATGTCATATAACCGGAAACGCATGCATATAGGTATATAACCAAAATGCATGCCGATCAGCAACCACGATGACCAAAAAGCAAACACCGAAATAAATCCGAAATAATAGAAAAGAAGAAAACCAACCCAAAGAATTTGCTGAAATAATTTGGTATTAAGTTTAACAAATTGTTTACTTTTTCATTTACATTTATTATCAAGACTCAAACCGAGGTGGAGGGTATCAAAGATTCGGCACAGCCGAATTTAACACTCTTACTTGTTTTTTATTATATTTTATATAACATATTTGCTAATAGAGAACGCACAAAAGAGTCAATTCACTAAAAATTAAAAAGTTTTACAACTACGATTTACGATTTACGATGTTGGCGGCTTGAGTGTTATTCCCTCCTACACTGCCACCAAGTAGATCTATTGTGCACCCTCTTTCAGATTCTTATTTTAGCGTTTAGGAACTTGATGATGTCTTTCACCGCCATTGTTTTGTATGCCTCCTCCCTGATTTCAGACTCGGCAAAAAGTTTGCGCCAAGGATATGCAAACGCTGGACATTTTGCCAGTATATGTCTCATGGTTTCATCATCCTCCAGGCAGTATCTGCACGTTTTATTTTCAGCCAAATGCATTTTGTATAAGATGTAATTGTACGCATAGTGACCTGTAAGTGCCCCATATAGAAGTCTTTGACTCCTTTTTTCGCTTCGAGGCAAGAATTTTTTTGAATGCTGAAGTAGTACTTGTCCATTCCAATACTCCACTGATTCTTCTTTTTAGAGCTAAGTATTTAAAAAAAACAAAATTGGCAAATTCAGAATTTTGTTTCCAAAGTTTCCAATGTATTGTCACACACTGTAATAACACTGGCTAATAACATATTTAACTTTTTTTCTCTACCGAATATCTGCTCTTCAATAAATTTAATTTCTTTAAAATTTATATAATTCAAGCCAACCAAACGTATGATTAATATTAATACCCACAAATAACCTCCCCCCCACCAGACCTATGAGTAATATATAAATTGTGCCTGCATTATCATTCGTAAATATTTATAGCCTTTTGTTGTTGTTGTATTTAAACAACAGATTTCAACCTTGTTTATCTTTATTTTGTTTCACTTAACAAAGTACGGGAACAATTATCGTACGTGTATATTAAAATAAATACATCATAAAATCGAAGAAGATTTTGGCCAAGAAAAACCAAAAAAAAACTAGTAAGAAAATTATAGTCGGTCTAGACCGAATATATGATACCCTATACCATGCGTTTAAAGACCCTATCTCATTACCCCAACTAACTGGACATAGAAAATAAGCATAAGCCAAATTTGAGTGCGGTTTTTATTAATTTTTTTGGCTGCAGATATGAAAAAGTTCATATCGGATGCTATACCTATATGGGGACTAGGCCCAAAAATTGACCGATCTTGACTATGTTTGGTAAAGTCTCTTGTATTTTGCAAAAATATATACATACAAAATTTGAGAAGAATCAGTGCAATATTTTTGTTTTTTGATAGATTTAAGTGAAGATCGTGAAGCAACTCTATATGGGGCCTATGACTAGGAGTTGTCCCATAGGGATCATTTTTGGCCTACTGATTAATGGATGAAATAAACACACACAAACCCAATTTGACTAAGATTTATATGGTAATTTGGACCTTATGGCAATTTATGTCGATTTCATGGGGGACATTTGTTTTGGGGGCAAGGTCTAAACATGCACCGATTCTCACCAATTTCAATAGCGTTCATCCTATGGCCGGTATAAGCTTATACCAAACTTCATTAAAATATATTCATATTTGCGACCTGCAGTTTGATCACAAGCTTTACATGGACACACAAACGGACGGACGGACGGACATCGTTAAATCGAATCAGATATTGATTCTGATTCGATCGGTATAATAAAAGATGGGTCTAGGTCAAATATTTTGGTAGTTACAAACAGCAGCACAAAGTCATTATACCCAAACCACATAGTGGTATAGGATATAAAAACAAAACTCCATAAAATGTCTGCCTTAATGTGTTAAGATGATAAACGAAACAAACATTTTTCTTGACATCAGTATTTATACGTGATTATTGTTTTTTTCTTTTTTTTGTGGGGGGGGGGGGGAGAGGGAGAGGGGGTGTATCGAAAAAGTTGTGCTATTAAAACCTTAATAACATTTATTATTAAGACATTCCAGATGCACGACGGATGTTTATAATTCAATAGCAATTTGAGTAAGGAAACACATTAAAATCAGACATAGAAAAGTTTAGAGTTTTATTGAGTTTACAAAATTTGGTTTCATACTCAGCTACATCGTGATATATTGTTTCCCTGATCACGGATTCCATGGTTCTATAAATAAGTAAATCTATATGTATCCGTATGATTAGTTATCATGCATACGAATACGTTTTAATTTTGAGATTTTAATAAAATCCAAAATGCAAAATGTTTGAAATTTTTACCCTCGCCGGATCGAAAACTTTAACTTTTGGTGGAAAATATGATATCGGTAAGATCTCGAAAATGAAATTTCGGTTTGATCTCAAACACTGGTGACAAACCATTTTTAAAAACTAAAAATCTTGGCGGGCAACATAAAATCGCTTATAAAGGGTCCGCCATCTAACGTTTTTTTTTCAACTAGTGCTTATTTCGTGAATGGTAACACATAGCTCATGTCTGATTTGACAGATAATTAGTTTTATCCTTCCAATGAACGAATATGGTTGTGTATATGCTTGAACAACGCTGGGAAATATTGCGACATTACTTTGAAAATCATGGTAATGTTGCAGAATGTGTGCGAAAATTGCGTACGGATTTTGGAAGAAGAGAAGCACCATCAGCTCCGTATGTTCGTTATCTTGTGAAAAACTGAAAGAAACTGGCATCCTCATCGATAAACCAAAGAGTGAAAAGCCGAAAACAGCGCGTACACCCGAGAATATTGCTGCTGTGGCAGAAAGTGTGAGTGAAGCGCCATCAACATCATCAACATCAATTCACCGTCGTTCTCAAGAATCGAACATTTCGGAGGCATCATTGAGACGAATTTTTCATAAAGACCTTGGAATGACGCCATACAAAGTCCAATTGGTTCAGGAGTTGAAGCCAACTGACCATCCAATGCGTTTTCGCTTCGCTAAGTGGGCCTGCGATCGACTTACAGAAGATGCCGATTTTGCCAAAAAAAATCATCTTTTCAGATGAAGCTCATTTTGATCTTGTCGGGTATGTAAACAAGCAAAATTGTCGCATTTGGGGCACAGAAAACCCGCACGCATACATTGAAAAGCCGATACACCCAAAACGAGTCACTGTTTGGTGCGGATTTTGGTCCAAAGGCATAATTGGGCCATTTTTCTTCGAAAATGAGCAAGGAGTGGCCGTTACAGTCAATGGCGATCGTTATTGGGCCGTGTTCAACGAATTTATGTTCACAAAAATTGAAGAGGAGGATATTGGTAACATTTGGTTTCAACAGGACGGCGCTACGCGCCACACAGCCGAAGCTACACTCGATGTTTTGCGCCCTGTTTTTGAAGATCGCAGAGCTAATGTCGTTTGGCCACCTCGGAGCTGCGATTTGACACCGGTGGACTATTATTTGTGGGGTGCCCTCAAAGATAAGTGTTACGACAACAAGCCAGAGATAATTGACGCTTTAATGGACAATATTCGTGAAGCCACTGTTGAAATACAGCTGCCCACAATCGATAATGTGCTTAAAAATTGGACCGATCGTGTAGGCTACTGCATGGCCAGCCGAGGCAGCCATTTGAATGAAATTATTTTCCATTATTAACCGGAAGGATTGTACTTTGAAATAAAAAAAGAAATTTGAGATAATGTTCAGTAGTTTTTTTTTATAGCATTTTCAAAAAAAAAAAAATTTTTTTTTTGATATAAAATCAAGAACGTAACGCAAAATTTTTGAAAAAATTAATTTTGAAGGGTGAATATAATTCGGCTTAAGATCATCGGTTGCCAAAACATTCTCTTTGTTATATTAATATTTTTGTTAGAAATAAATAAAACACAAGTTTTTTTAATTTGTAAACAATATTTATAACAATATTTTCTCCAATATATTTCCATTAACATTGTTGATCATCATCAGGGATTATCTGATAAATAACAAAAAAAAAAATAAAAACACAAATAATTTTGAATTAATCGTTTACAAAAAACATTAAAAAACATTTAAAAGCTATATTTACTTTAAAACAAACTTTTAATTTGTTTGAGTTACAACTTCTTTTCACACAGTGTAATTGTCAACTAACTTTTGTTTTAATCGTTTGTGTTTGTAAACCGTAGACCTTGCCGAAATTTTCCGATCTCTCTTATAATTAAAAGTTTTATCCTTGGGAACATTCATTATATGAAGCAATTCCAGCATAAATCATTTCCTATAATTATTTTCCTCTTGTAAAATTTTTGTGGAATCAAAATTTATTTATGGTTGTTTAACGAACAATGGGCAGCGAGTGCGGCTTTTTGCTCTATTGGTCTGTTAATATCTTATAAATCCGATCTATGTGAGGATAATCTAATTTTTAGTTTGGTTTTTGTTGTACCAACATAAACTTTGGTGCATGTTTCTTTTTCATTACCATCACAACTAATTTCATATATAAGATTATAATTATTACCTTTATCTACTTTTGTTTTGGTTTTGCTAAATAATCTTGCCTGTTTTAAATGCTAACTCGCATTTATTGCGATTGTAAATGTAAGCATTCTTTATTCTCTCAGACAACCCCGGCATACATCGCACCTGTACCTCTAAAGTGAGTCAACTCAAAGTTTTTCAATTTTAACTTTTTGCAAGAAACCGATACACAGTGGTCATATCTATTCACTGTAAAAATCTAAAATCGATTTTTCTAGTCTTTCGCAAAAAAAATACAGTTGTAACACTCTTTGTGTTATACGAGTAGCTACTTTAAAATCCACTAAAAAGATATATTTTGAGTTGCACCCCAAAAAACTTGTTATTTTTGATGATCACTGAAAAAATCGCAAAAACAACTACTGTTGTATACTTATTATTCGCAATTCTTTACAATGAAACAACTGTTTTTAAATTTTAGAGTACATATTTGAAAAAAAAAAACCGTTTTTTTCCTCTACTGAAAATTTGTTAATTCTGAGTTGACTCACTTTAGAGGTACTGGTGCGACATGTTGTCGATTTATATATTTTCGTTGGTTTTGGTTCTCTGACAATCCTATTTTGAAATCTTACATTTCGATCAGATCTCGAATAGTTTTCTGGCGAAATTTGGTTTTGCGCAATGTATCTTCAATAATAATAATATTCTCCTTATAAAGTTCTTCATCACTTATGTCCAAAACCCTTTTTATAAAATTTGTTGCCGTATTTATTATAATCCTCCGAGGATGTATCGAAAATAAGTTAATCAATCTTCTCGAAGCTGTAGGTTTCTGATGCCAGTTTAACTTAAGGGTATATCTACCTCTTGTTCCTTCTTAAACTGAATACATCGGTTAATGGCGAAGATGTCATCAACGTATTTGGTTAAAATCCCGGGTTTTGGTTCCACTAATTCCATTGCCCATTCCAGCAGCTCTTCTATAACTATATCAGCAATTACAGGCGAAGCTGGTGCTCCCATAGGTATTCCCTTCCGTTGCTCATATATATATTTTTCATATTTAAAAGTTAAAATTTCGATAAAAAGGTCTTTTGGTATTTTGGTATAATTATGTAAAATGTCCCATTTTCCCTCAATAGTTTTTAGCACCAAGTTTATTGGAAACCTTGGAAACAATGATATCACATCAAAAGATATCAAGATTTCATCATTGTCTTTCCTCAATAAGGAAATTGCCTTTTCTAAAGAAATAGTTTTCTCAGAAATAATCACAGAGTGGAAGATTATTTCAAATGCTTGCTTCTACTCATATTTTAAGAACAAAATTTGAAAATTCTGAAAATAATGTTTTAATTTTCTAAACAATATTTTCAAATTATTTTATATAAATTTTTACACATAACAAAAAATTTGTTAATTATTCACAAACATTTCTCAAGATCTTGGCTTTAATACGGTATTTACAGAAATTTTATTATTTTTATGAAAACAGAGTTAATTGTATTTTAACAAAAAAAAAAATTCTATTATTATTAATCATACGTGACATTGGCTAGGTATATGAAATAAGGAATTATCTTAATAAAATACGGGTTTTCGGTACATTTTCTTAATAAAATCAACTGAAAACGATACTTAACGATTAAGTAAGCTATAATTGATTTTAACCGATCTTATACCATTAGTTTCGGGTATGTACTTCCGATGCCAAAATGCTTTGATTCCACTTAAACTGGGTGAGGTTATTAATGGGTATATAAAAAAAGATTTTCATATACTTATACATATTCGATAATATCGAGGAGTGGACTTAAAAAGTTTGTGTATACACAAATATAATGATGATGGCATTATTAAACTTATTTAGTTAACAAAGTAACTGTATTTACAATACTTCTAGTTATAATTGCAAATGCTTTTCGAAGGATTAGTTTTATAATAAAATTAGTTTGAGTTTTATTTCTTTCGCCCCCTTATAAAACATCATGAACATGGAAATAGTAACAAGTTTTTTACTTATCAACAGATGCATCAAACCACTATAAGTCACCACATTAAATGTTAAAGATGTTTGATATCAAATGACTTTTATTGGAAAGGATACGTTTTGTTAAAAAAAAAAATAAAAGGAAAAATGGACCTTTTAGTGTGCGTTTTTTTTAACGATAACATTTTGAATTGATGTTTTTAAATATTAACTAATATATATATTTAAAAAAATTACACATTGAAATTAAATAGATTTGTTTGTTGTTATTAAAGACAATTCTATATTTTTGGTTATATCATCTTAAAAATACAACAATTTGATTAAAATTACACAAAAAAAAATCATCTAAGTAAAATTAGTTGCAAACAAATAAGAGTGTTAAATTCGGCTGTGCCGAATCTTTGATACCCTCCACCTCGGTTTGAGTATTGATAATAACTGTAAACAAAATATTGGAAAAATATGCATGCGTTTCCGGTTATATGACATAACTTCTCGTTTAATTTAGTTTTTGCTAATTAAATAGCTCGCCTTAACCTCCATTGCAAAGGTAATGGTTGTGTAGGGTGGCTATATGCATTAAATCGTGCTAATTGGAGATGGCTGTATAGTTTCTTTTAACTGGCGAAATATTTTTTCATTGCGGCCATATATGTCGGATGGAGTAACAAAATATTTACCAAAAAAAGCCCTCTCAACTTTTTTATTAAAATATTGCCATATTTGGAAAACATAGAGAAAAGTTTATATTAATAAATAATTAAATTAGGTATGCCAAACGCAAAAAACCAAATGTCCCAAACATTTTAAATAAAATAATTTGTTATCTTTATTTTCTGAAAAACTTCAAATATTCATCCAAAAAAAAATTGTGAAAAATAATATATGTATAAATAACATTCTCATCAAATTGCGTTCATTTATGTAACAATTTTTATGTTCGCAATTCTTAAATATCATTTGAGGTTTTCTAAAATTCATTGAATTTAAATAAATGTTTTCTGTAGTGCGACTCTGTAAATTTCAACGATCCGACAATCGCAAAATATATCGACAGCTATTGTTGTTTGCACTAAGGATTAAGTGATTCACTAAGTACATACATCTTAACGACAGTCGACAAATCTATTTTTCTATTTATTTAAATTATAAACGAGTGGCATCCCTGTCAAAATAAGCGAAAAACACAACGAATAGAAAAAAAAAATTATTTCATGTTTGACAGGATGATTTTATGTTTATGTTTAATATCTTTATTTTTTTACTAATACTTCTGTGTATTTATTTGAAAATGAAATAATGAATTGAATATGCTATTTAATTTTTTTATTTATATAAAACCGATTTTTATTTAAAGCAAAATATTTTCATTATTTTATGATTTTTATTTATGTATGACGACATTTCAACCTAAAAATTTAAGTTTTTATCGATTGAAACAAACAACACAAAAATGGTTGCCGTTTAGATAACAACAACAACTGAGTTTAACAATAGCGAATATCGTTTAAAAATTTTACTGATAATTTTGCAATTTTCTTTTTTTAACGATTCGACTATCGTTAAAAGAAGTTAGTCAATCGCGGTACTGAAAAGCTATTAATTTCTCCTGAATGGCAATATTTTTTTTATATGTAAACATTTTTAAATGTAAACATATTTGGTGTTTTTTTTTTAAATTTCAATTTGTGTTTAAGGAATAAAATTTATATATTAAAGATGCAATTGATGTATTCTAAATTTAAAATTATATTATTGATTATTGATATGATTTTCTGAAATTCAGTTAATATTTTCTAATTTATAACTGGAAATTTTAATTCCAGTTTTTAGAATTGATATTTTCTTAAATTTGAATGGAAAATTTAAAAAGTCCAATTTTATATTTATGTGAATAATAATGCTTTAGTAATTATAAACAATTTTTAAAAATTAGATGTAATCGCAATCAGATATTTTGTAGGCAAAGCAGAATAATAATTCTATATAACTATGTAGAACTGTTTTGAAAGCAAAAAACTCATTGATGAACTCGGTAACTCTATTTTGTAAAGACAAAAAAAAGTTAATATGCCAAAAGAAAAATAATAATAAAAGAATAATGAAAAAACGTATGAAATAAAAGACAAGCCCGTGTATACTCTTAACATTGTTCTGTATGATATCTACATATTTGAAAATATTGACATTCATGTTAAAATTGAAACAACTATTGCAAAGCTAATTAGAACAAAAATTGTGGCGCCATCTATTGTGGCATAGTCACGCTGAGCAAAATGAAGTGACACTCTGTTAATGCAAAAGAAATATATTTTCCCCACAACAAAATATTGCAGAAAATTATGTAAATAAAATAATATACCGATTTATTTCTAACATGCAGTTATTATGGATATACATATATAGAATACTAGCTGGACCCGGCAAACGTTGTTTTGCCCTCAATGAATTTTTATTTTAGTTAGAATCTGTATATACCTATATAAAATGTGTGACGAAGATCTCCAGATAATAAAATGAGAGCTTCACCAAAAAATCTTTCATTGCCTTTCAAATCTTTTATCAAATCAAATCACAATGTTTGTGAGCCATGGTACATTCATCCCAAATAAAAATACTGCATTTTTGCAGAACTTTTGCCATACCGGAATGTTTTTTGATATTACAGACGGCATTCTCATTTTTTTGTACGTTTAACGGTGATTTGAGTGCTGAATGAGCTGTGCGGCCACCATGCAATAATGTAGCGGCTTTTTCCTTCTTTTTCGTTAGAATATTTATATATAAAAACGTTTGTGAGTTTATTTATTAAAATTTATATAAATTTGACAACTCATTATTTTTCGAACGACAGCGCCATCTACCGGGTCCAATAAAAAAATGTTTCTAACATACATATATGTACATTCTTAGTTTCATTAAAATCACACCATAAATAAGAATATTCGAAATAACTTTACCCAGCGCCACCTATTGGGTCCATTTATACATACAAAAATTTCTTATGACGAAACATACGTTCATTCTGAATTGCAGTCAAATCGCGCTGAAAGTAAAAATTTTTGTTTTTAACTTGACCCCAACGCCAGCTAGAGGGTTAAAACTAAAAAAAAAACACAGAAGAGCTCGAACCGAACCTATGCTGGAAATCCTACCTCGACAGCTCTTATGGTTCCGGAGATCATTCGTTACAATCAAATGCATTAACGTTTTTATATATACGCCACGCCCCTTTGCCCACTAACAACTTTATATAGCTAAGGTCTTATTATTTCGCAAAAATATCCTTTTGTGAAAATTTCATGACGATCCTTCCAGTAGTTTAGAAGATATTACGATTTTTTATTTTTCTAAAAAGGGGCGTGGCCCCGCCCACTTTTCTTCTTGTATGTATTTCTATTCATGCTAATACCATATGTACCAAATATGACTGCTGTAGGTAAAAAAAATTCCCGTGATATGACTTTTTCAAATTTTGGGTTATATGGGCGTGGCACCGCCCCTTTGTCCAATCAAAAATTTATATAGCATATTATTCCTTCCAGAGTCACAGTAACACGCTCTGAAAATTTCAGGAAGATCGGTTCTTTGGTTTGGCCTCCTATAAAGCACAAACAAACACACATTCATTTTTATATATATAGATAGATTGAAAGCAGATTAATTATGATTTAAGGTAAAATGGGGCGAAAAAGGGGGACTTGGTAATAAAAAAATGTATGGCTACCTTACCTGTAGATAAAAAGTGTATAAAACTTTAGATAAATACATATTACAAAAAAATTATTTTGTATAGCAAACATTGTTAGTGGTATAAGTAAAAAAAAAGGGGGCGGTGAAATGGGCGTGGTTCATAGTTATATGGCGACGTTAACAGTATTAAGAGCAATATACTACCAAATAAAAAAATCCGTTGGAAGGAACAAATTTGTACAGAGAAAAAAAAGTTTAAAACTTTCAAACAAAATTTGGCGTGAAAAGGGGCGTGAAAGGGGGCGTGGCGTAAGAAATGTTTATTTCTACCTCGCCTGGAGTATAATGTGTATACAATTTGAAGTAAATCTGTTAAAAACTATATGGGAGCAATTACATAATTTTAAAAAAGTGGGCGTAAAAGTGGGCGTGGTCAAAAAAAGTACCCTATTAATCATGCCAGAGTCCCAGTTAAATGCTGTGAAAATTTCAGGAAGATCGGTCCAGAGGTTTGGTCTCCTATAAGGTACACACAAACAAACAAATAAACAAACACACATTCAATTTTATATATATAGATATATATATAGATGTATATTATTTGTATTATTTAATATGTGTATGTATGTATATGTAAATATATTACACACAAAAAATACAACATCAAACGTTATTTTTGTGTTTTTCTCTTTAAATAAATTTATACATAAAAATTTTTTTTTGCTAAATTTACATTGTTTTCTTTTTATTAACAACTAGGTATTTTAGCATTATTTGCTTTAGATGCTGGTGAATTTTTACTCCCTTTATATTAACTCGTAGTGTCTGCTTGTCGAAAAAATTTTGGATCGGTTTGATCCCCTTTCCCGTGACCCAATCGATCTGAAACTGTGCAGGCAGGCTCGTGGCAATGACGGAAATGATCTAGTAAATTTTTTTAGTGATGCCAAAACAATGGAAACTTTTAAATTTTTCTACCAGAGTTGGTAAAAAAAATGTACAAAGGGTTAGTTTTTATTATATTATTACCACAACGACCACAAAAATAACAAGTCCAGCTGTGACAACAGTATAACATTTAGAATAACAATAAGAACACTATAGAAACATCATATTTTTAATTTTTTTTTTTACTTTTTCAGAGATTTGCCTGGACCTGTTCCACTGGTTTTACCGATTTTTGAAACAGAAATCTTCCCATGCATTCGGAAAATCATTCCCACTAAAAATGATCACCTTAGTTATCCTATTGAGGTCATGATCGTGACAAGAACAACATAGAAAATTATATTTTTTCAAGACTTTTTTTAGTTCTTCATTCAAATCTCGGGCCCTAATCAACCGATTTGGACGATTTTAAACAGCAAAATTTTCAGGATGTCAATGAATTATTTTCTATGTCAGCGAGCACTCTAGCTACCCGATTGATGCCGCCATCGTGATTTCCACAGACGGACAGACGGACATCGCTATATCAACTCCGGTTGTTATAAGGATCACAAATATATATATTTTATGGGGTCCAAAATTTTTTTTCTAATTATTACAAATGGAATGACAAACTTATATATACCCTCTGCACGCTGGAGTGGAGGGTATAAAATTATTACAATGTCTGCCTTTGTACACTTTAATGTCAATTTTATTTTAAAATAAAAAACAAAAAATGAGACAACTCAAATATTTTATTTCAAATTAAATTGCAACTTAAACATTTATTTGTTACAATTTAATATTGATCTTAAAAATATTATATATAATACTTTTTAAGAAATTTAACTTTTGTGTTAATATCTTCTTCCATGCAAGTCAGTATTTTTATTTTGGTTACACAAAATATCCTTATACCAAACTAAAGCCTGGTTTTCAATACAGTATTCACCAATACTGTAAGATTTTAAGATTTTCCTCGTCTTTTCTTTTTTTGGCGTTAATACAATGTCCTGTTTTAATTTCATTTAGACGAGAAATTGAAAAAGGTGCTTCTCCTCATTTCAGCAAATTTAAATTGGTTACTATTAGTCTTAATTAAATTTTTTGGTTTATCTTATCTGTATTTTTATATATTTAGTAGTCGATGATTTGCATTGAAACTTGCTAATTCCCGTGTGACTCCAATTAAGTTTATGATTTTTAGCAGAAGCACCACCCTACAAAAAAAAACAAATATTCTACTTTCAGGAATTGAACATAATAATTTATATCGAGGGCTATCTGTATGAATAATTATTTTAAAGACAGTGTGTAAAACCAATTTATTAATTAGATCTGAGAGCATTTATAAATCGATTTGCTACAATATTTATTAAAAAATTTTCGTACTAATCATGTTTGATATCAAAATTAATATCATATTTGACAGTTATATCAGACAACAGTTTGAAATCAAAAATTAATATTGCTGCCAAATGTAGATAGCACTTTTTGAATATAAGCCCTCGATATACTAAATTCAAAATGTTAAAAAATAACTCGTAATATTTACTTTTCTCTGGCATTTTTACAATTTTGCTTCTTACGTGTTCCCATATTTAAATTCTCTAAGGAATCTTATAATTCTTGCATGTTTTAATTATAACATTAAAAATTTTTTAATAACACTCAGTCATCAAACAATAGTAAAATTATTATTTATGTAACTATTAATTTGAACGAAAATGGAATGACTTAAATATATAAACGTCAAACATATTGAGAACAACAAGAAATGTTATGAAAACAAAATAATAAAAGGACGTCCGAAAAGTAGAGTTTACGTTGGTTGGACATCTGCTAAAGTCTAAAGACTGCATCTTTCGTTGAAGCAAAATGTGCTACTGCACGAAAAACTGACAAAGACTATGGAAAAAGAACCTTTTGATAAAAAAAAAATTAAAAAAGTACGTATTGTTATACGCCCATTTTTTAAGAATCCATTTTTTTGGTTAAAAAGAATTATGCTTATTAGATTTCTTGAAGATTTCAACCCAAATATTACATGAATAAAAAAAAATCAATTTTCCAAAAAAGCAATAAAGTGCGTTTTATTCTGCCGCTCCTCATATGGCCTAAAGATTAATATACGAAATATATGATTTGAAATAATAGCTCCAAAACAACCATCTTAATGATGCAAAACTCCTACGTTGACGTATTACAGTGTTTTAAATATCTATCGGTTACAAAGAAATAATATACCGTTTTGAAATGGCAAGGGAATCATTTTTAATTATAAAAAAGTTCTTACCAGACATGACATTAATCTTAAAACGAAACTACCATTCTTCAAGACTATTGTTTGGTCAGGTCTGCTAGATTCTATGGAGGTATGGACCATAAAAGCAGTGTTTATAAAGAAGCCGGAATATGGATTTATCGATGAAATACCGCAATAGCCACTATACAGCAAAGAAAAACAGCATATTATGATGAACCCAAATTATAAATCAGTATGCGAGCAAATATTGAAATAAGACCTACTAGACAAAGAAAGCAAATATCATGGCTTAATAATATATATGTGTGGAGTGGTATCCGAGATGTAGGTAATCTCCTGAGCGAGAAGAGAATTAGAGACGTTTTTGCGGAGATTATAAAGCAATTATGAAATCATTTGCAAAAGAATATAATCAAATTTAAGCTTATTGGTCGCTAACGTTAGGAAAACGAATGGCAAATAAAGATGAAGAGGAGAAAAAATTAATTATTTTGGCCTACGAAACAAAGCATTGTGCGTCGTGTATATCCAGTGGTTGATTTCCGATCTAAGACTCGATCATTCTTAAGTCTTTCCTCTGTATTCCTTGGCCAAGTTAGTTTAGAGTCTAGCATAACATTGAAATATTTTGCCTCTTTCATTTTTTTTACGCCTTTCATTCTTTTTGGGAAGCTTAAACTACGTTATTTAACTTTCCGATTACTGACTCTCCCGTTGGCCTTAAAATAGCGAAAAGGTTCGCGGGTACCTATAACAAATTGTATGGTATTTTGCATGATGGGGTGTGTTTTGATGGCTTTGATTTTAAATTTTTGATTATGTTAAGTAATAAAAAGGCACAAGAAATAGATTTTTTTTTTTGAAAATTTCGGTTTCATTTAATCTTAAAAGCTTCTTTCAGGTATTGTAACGATACAGCATAAACTACTTTGTTGCAAGTAAAGCAATACGCTCTGGCAGGGGCAATATAATAAGGACAATTATATGGTCATTGGTGCGGTTTGTAAGCTGCCGTCATCGTCAAAGAAGCAGTATTACTGTTGATTAATCGCTGCCGTCGCGTATTTCCGTTATAAATGCGAATAAATTTTTTTGTGTGTATAAATAGATCGTATGATAATGCGGCTTTGTATATTAAAACATGGGTTGGGACCCACAGTTACTTAGCGGGCTCATTATTCGATTTAGACAGCTCAGCATACAAAGCGATAACCAAAAATTCATCGAACTTTTTTTTCGTAAGATTCGCCAAATTCCCTGCCATTGTTACTTCCCTAGCTTTTCGTTTGGTTTCCCGTATGATAATATACGCCATATCTTCGGTGATGAGTGTGCGGAACATGTATCTTTCACTGGCCCTGATTTCCTTCTTATATAGTCGAGCACGTTATGATCACGAATGCGGGTATTCGGTGGTGTAACTTTGCTCCATTTCGTGTAATTATTATATGCAAAATAACTGTCTGACGTTTCGATAGTGCCAGGAGCACAAAATTCCACAAAATTCATTAGCGATTTCTTCTAAAAATAGTATAAGTTCTACAGGGACCTATTCAAAAATCCACGTAATAAACGTCATTAAACCTAAATAAAATGTAAACTATTTCTTGTATCAAAAAGGTCCCCAGGGACCTTTTCACAAACAGAATTTTATTTTTTTTTATTTATTATTATTATTAGGAGTATTTACAATACTTTTAAATTTATCTGATAATGGTATGTATATTTTACCAATTATATATAGAACTCTAGCTATAGAACTCTATTTCTAACAAATTGTGTTATATTTCTTCTACATATATTAATATTTCTCTCATTTTTTACACTATTCGGTAACATATTGTATAACTTTAGTCCCTTGAAGAAAAGTAATCGTTGCATAGCTGTTGTTGTAGTACTGGGAAGTCTGAAGTCATCTGCATTTCTCAAGTTGTATGGTTGTATTTCTCTCACATAATTAAGCTGCTGCATTTCCAATTTTCATTTTCTGAACAAAGTTGATTGTGTTTCCTTCCAACCTTTGTTGAATATTAAGCCATTTTAACGTGTCGAGCATTGCTTGTATTGGAGTGTATCAATTGCATTTCAATATTGAACGCATAGCTTTATTTTGCAATTTTTGTAGTCTATCTATTTGATTTGTTGTACAGCATGTATATAAAATTGTAGAGCCAAATTCAAAATGTGGTTTTATCATTACGTTATATATGTTTATTGCAGTTATTAACGATATTTTATTTCTAACCCGTTTAAAAAATCCGATTTTTTCCCCGATTTTCTTATATAACGGGTGATTTTTTAAGAGCTTGATAACTTTTTTTTAAAAAAAAACGCATAAAATTTGCAAAATCTCATCGGTTCTTTATTTGAAACGTTAGATTGGTCCATGACATTTACTTTTTGAAGATAATTTCATTTAAATGTTGACCGCGGCTGCGTCTTAGGTGGTCCATTCGGAAAGTCCAATTTTGGGCAACTTTTTCGAGCATTTCGGCCGGAATAGCCCGAATTTCTTCGGAAATGTTGTCTTCCAAAGCTGGAATAGTTGCTGGCTTATTTCTGTAGACTTTAGACTTGACGTAGCCCCACAAAAAATAGTCTAAAGGCGTCAAATCGCATGATCTTGGTGGCCAACTTACCGGTCCATTTCTTGAGATGAATTGTTCTCCGAAGTTTTCCCTCAAAATGGCCATAGAATCGCGAGCTGTGTGGCATGTAGCGCCATCTTGTTGAAACCACATGTCAACCAAGTTCAGTTCTTCCATTTTTGGCAACAAAAAGTTTGTTAGCATCGAACGATAGCGATCGCCATTTACCGTAACGTTGCGTCCAACAGCATCTTTGAAAAAATACGGTCCAATGATTCCACCAGCGTACAAACCACACCAAACAGTGCATTTTTCGGGATGCATGGGCAGTTCTTGAACGGCTTCTGGTTGCTCTTCACTCCAAATACGGCAATTTTGCTTATTTACGAAGCCATTCAACCAGAAATGAGCCTCATCACTGAACAAAATTTGTCGATAAAAAAGCGGATTTTCTGCCAACTTTTCTAGGGCCCATTCACTGAAAATTAGACGTTGTGGCAGATCGTTCGGCTTCAGTTCTTGCACGAGCTGTATTTTATACGGTTTTACACCAAGATCTTTGCGTAAAATCTTCCATGTGGTCGAATAACACAAACCCAATTGCTGCGAACGGCGACGAATCGACATTTCACGGTCTTCAGTAACACTCTCAGAAACAGACGCAATATTCTCTTCTGTACGCACTGTACGCATTCGTGTGGTTGGTTTAATGTCCAATAAAGTAAACTGAGTGCGAAACTTGGTCACAATCGCATTAATTGTTTGCTCACTTGGTCGATTATGTAGACCATAAATCGGACGTAAAGCGCGAAACACATTTCGAACCGAACACTGATTTTGGTAATAAAATTCAATGATTTGCAAGCGTTGCTCGTTAGTAAGTCTATTCATGATGAAATGTCAAAGCATACTGAGCATCTTTCTCTTTGACACCATGTCTGAAATCCCACGTGATCTGTCAAATACTAATGCATGAAAATCCTAACCTCAAAAAAATCACCCGTTATATAATCAACGTGTTGTCTGAATTTTAAGTCCTTATCGATTATAAAACCGAGGTATTTTATTTCATTTACCTTTTCTATGGGTTCATTATTTATTTTAAAGACTGAGTCGCTGTTCATATTTATTTGTAGCATTTTTGTTTTATTTTCATTTAGTTTTAGTCTGTTCGTTTTTAGCCAATTATTTGTTTTATTTATGTCATGCATTAGTTTATTCGTGCATTGTTCTTTCGTGTCTCCTTCCGCATAAATTAATGTGCCATCTGCATACAAGATAATTTCGCAATTGCTTAAGATGTTTGGTAAGTCGTTAATGTATTCCGAATAAACCGTTATGACCGCGTAACTTAGTTGCTTTTTAACCAATATAAATTTTTTAAATGGCTTCAGAAAGAAGAAAAATACGCCTTTCCAAATGTATACACCCTTTGGTATGTATATTAAATTTTTATGGTGATATTGTTAATTATATCTGATTTTAATTTTATTTATTCTAGTTTTTCCAATTTGGCGCCATTTTTATACCCTCCACTCCAGTGTGCAGAGGGTATATATAAGTTCCGTTTGTAATAATTAGAAAAAAAATTTTGGACCCCATAAAATATATATATTTGTGATCCTTATAACAACCGGAGTTGATATAGCGATGTCCGTCTGTCCGTATGATTGAAACCACCTTAATTCGTTTTCCCTGATACCGTACATGTAAAGTTTTTGAATTAATATTTCTCTGTCAATGGTCTCGAACGCTCTTTTAAAATCCAGGAATATAGCCATAATTTTCTTTTTCTTGTCTATATACTTCCACCTATCTTCTTAAATATATTTACGCTGATCCCTGACTCACTGACTGACTGACTGATTCTATAACGCTGAAATAATACACATAGCACTCCCTACAAAGCTATGCGAAATACACAAACAAAATTTAATCTTTCTCATTTTATACAAACCCACACACAATTTTCTCTCTTCTATGTTACCGACCAGTGCTGCTAATAAAATCTTCTGAAAATCAACAATTTTGAAACTAAATCGCCAAAATCGTCATTTTTAAAACAAGAAATTGTCAAAAAAATAAAAATAAAACTCGACAAAATATTACAAAAGGAAACAATAAAATTTATTTATATCATTCATATCACGAATATTGTTGCAGCATTGGTTATTTCTATATATAAAAATGTATTAGTGGTGAAATTTCAACGAAAAAAATTTAACACAGCAATCAACTAAATAATTTTATTGACATGTATCTATAGCTGAAACATATAATATAGGTTTAAAGTATCGCCGTAATTAAGACTTAAATCTTAAATAGAGATGCTATTCAAGGTATTTCCGTTTTGAAACGACTTGACCCAGAATTAAATCTATACATATTTTGTAATTTCCATTTACACTGAACAAAAACTATCAATTTTCGATAAACAACCCATTAATTGTTAACCCTTGAAATCGTAATTTTTATACTACTGAAAATTTTAAATCTTCAATCATCATCGAAATCGCCGAAATTACAATAATTTGTCAAAATTGGCAACACTGCTAACGACAATAGCACTACACATGCAGATTTCGTGTTACATATGGAATAAGTTGAGTGCAAAAAATGCATAAAAAAAACTAATATCTATTCAAATTCTTCTTTAAATTCCCATTGTTGGTCAATGAATAAATTCTGCAAGAAAATTAATGAATGAAATTTTAAACATTTTTATTTTTCTCATTTAACGTCGTCCGACATGCATACAAGTTAACACGAGAAACATTTAAAATAACAAAATAAAAAAGAAATTCACACGTTCACAAAGCTGACGTCGCGTCTGCGATATTTGAGACACATTACGCACCGCAGCTGGTTCACATGCTGACACAACGTCTGCGACGTACACGAGCAAGCCGATTAAGGTGGTGTGAGATTGAAAGTAAGCAAAAACCTGCGCTTATTAATTAGGGTAATTTAAGTTTAAACTTTACTTTGTATTTTATCGTGAAACAATAAAGACGTTGTGTGTTCTAACAAAACACACAACAACAATTTTTTTTTAAAGAAAATATAACGTTTTCTTAATTGGCGCCCGAGCAGGGACCCTGAAAGGTCCTCACGGTAAAATTCGAGTCAAGCCTTGTCAGGCCCCTCAGTAATCCTAAAAAGGATAAAACGGATTGTGCGTTATGCCAAAGCCTGATAAGCTCGCGTAAAGTGACATTCGCGAAAATAAATACTAGAAAAGTTAAGTGAATAAAAATAAAAATAATTGTAGCTGAATAAAAATTAATAAAATAATCAAGATTTAAAAGGACATTTGCCAAAATCAATAAATGTTTGTGAAACTAAAGAAAAATAAGTGTAACTGAATAAAATTTATTTTAAGAATTAAAACTAATAAAATAATCAATATCTAATATGACCAAATGTTTGTGAAACTAAAAATAATTGTAGCCGAATAAAATTTATTTTAAGAACAAAAAAAATAATAAAATAATCAAGATTTAAAGCGACTTTTGCAAAAATCAAGTGAACGAAAGTTCCAACTAAAATAAAAACAAGTAAATAATCTGAATAAAGTTATCTAAACCAGAAAATAATTAATATTTTAGACTCAAAAGTGACATTTGCAAAACTAAGTGAATAAAAGTTTAAATTAATACTAAAGAAACGATACAAGAAAAAAAACCTAGTAAAACTAAAGAAACTATTTGAGAGAAAAAGTGTAAGAATCTTATGTGAAAAAGATTTTAAATAAAAAATAGCAAAAAATTAATTAATTTGAAAATAATAATATAATTTAGACAGTCGCAAATAAAAAAAAAAAATTCGAACTTAATAAAACTAATTAAAATTGAATACAAAGATCAAGTCGAAAATAAACCAATACAGGAAAGACAAAGAAGTAAACTATTCAAATTTTAAAGCTAAAAAAGAAACAAATTACATCTAATAATATAATTACATCGAAAGGAGTCTTCAACAATCATCATCCCTTCAATTATCAAGACGTCCACCCATCATCAAGTTCCAGTAAATTACCTGATTCTTGCGATGCTGCTAATAATGTAAGACATTTATTTATAACTTTTTTTTATTACACAATATTTTATTTTTTTTGTAAAATAAGTAATTATTTTAAAACTTTATATTTGACATTAATATTTCACTAGTGGTTGACAGAATCAAAGAAAATAACGTTTGTAAATCTCATTAAAAAATTAAATATTCAGTGTAAAAGAAAATTCATATTCCAAATTTCTCTATAAGAACAAAAAGAAAGAAAAATGCCAGACGATACTTTGAACGAATTGACAGAAAAATTTAGTCGGTCCTTGAACATGGCCAGTCCTTCGGCTAATATTGTTTCGGGATTGAATGAAGTCCAAATGGAACAGATTAGAGAGTTAATAAGAGTAATAATAAACCCTTCTCAAGATATTTTTTCAGATGATGGAGTAGATCAACCAATAGGTACCATAACTACAAAATTAGAGGAATTAGATAAAGTTCCGGATGTTGTTAGGTCCTTGCGGGAATTCTCAGGGAAACCAGGAGAATTCAATTCATGGAGAAAATCGGTTGATAGGGTCTTAGAACTTTATCAAACTTTGAAAGGAACTGCGCGATATTACGCAATATTGCACACAATTCGTACTAAAATCATCGGCGATGCCGATATTGCCTTAGAATCTTATCGAACACCATTAGATTGGATTAAGATAAGAAAGTGCCTAATGATGCACTACTCAGACAAACGTGACATAGGCACTCTAGAATACCAAATGACATCTCTTTGTCAGGGAAGCAAATCAATATCTGAATTTTATCAAAGTGTGTACCAACACTTGTCTTTAATCCTAGACAAAGTTTCTTGCTTAGAATTAAACGAGGGAAGTCTCCGAACTATGACAAATACGTATAGGGAAAAGGCATTGGATACCTTTGTACGGGGACTCAATGGCGATCTACCTAGATTATTAAGTGTAAGGGAACCAACGTCCCTGCCGCAGGCTCTTCACATTTGCCTAAAACTAGATAATATGTCTTTTAGAAGGGACTACGCGCACAATCGCATAACAAGAAGCGAAACGCGCAAGGATAACCTTAGACAAACTTTACCTCAGTACAGACCGAACTTCTACCCTGAATTAGCCCATATTGGTGGAGTGGGTAATAATAGACCTACCTTACCAAATTTTAGGTTTCATCAGGGGGCAGGATTCAACCAGAATCTACAAAATAGACAATATTACAACGGTCAAAATTACCAAAATAATTACCAGAAAATCCCATCGAATGTACAAAGAAGTTTCGAACGTCATCAATATCAGGGACAACGGCAAAACCACTACAACAATCAACAAAAACCAGAACCAATGGACATAGACCGTTCTATGCAAGTAACGCCCCAACGTAATCTGCCATTTAAGAGACCAGCAGAAAACTCAATTCAAGCTCCCATGAACAAGATACAAAGAAATTTTCATTTAAATACCGAATATTGGCCGAACAATAATTTAGAAGAGGCTAATAATTATTCATACGGAGGACATGAAATTGAGGAACCAGAAGAAGCGTACGGATACACCGAAGAATATTTCGAACAATTGCCAGAAGAATTTATAATAAATGAAACCCAGGAGAACCAACCAAGCGATATCCAACTTGCTGTAAATTTTTTAGGCTAAATTGTTCCTCGTTACCTTATTTTGAGACAAGAACGAGGGACGGACAAATATTGACATTTTTATTAGACACAGGAAGTAATAAGAACTACATTAAACCAGAGTTAGTAAAAAACCCCAGACACAATAAAGAAATATTCGGTGCGAAATCAGTAGGTGGCGACATACAAATTACTCAACATACATTAGTAGACCTTTTCGGAATTGACAACGCACCAATCAAATTCTACTTATTGCCTGGATTAATCTCGTTTGATGGAATTTTAGGGAACGACAGTTTGAAAGAAATTTCAGCAGTTATTCATACAGCCGAAAACTATTTCACAATTAGAGGAGGTAAAAAGATACCTATTAAACAACGTTTGTCACAAAACGTAAATAACCTCGAATTAAGAATACAACACCTACCCAGTCACCAAAAAGTGTCATTAGAAAATCTCATAAAACAACATCGTTGCCTTTTTGCAGACCCTGATGTGAAATTGACATATACCACTACAGTAATTGGTGACATCCGCACAGCGAATAATTCACCAATATACGCTAGAAGTTACCCTTACCCAATGGCCTTAAAAGATATTGTAGAAAAAGAAATCGATCGTCTCCTTTGCGATGGCATTATAAGACCATCACGGTCTCCATATAATTCACCCATATGGGTCGTACCCAAAAAAGAAGATTTTTCAGGACAGCAAAAATACAGATTAGTTGTCGATTTTAGACGATTAAACGCAGTAACTGTGGCCGATAGGTACCCCATTCCGGAAATTAATGACGTTCTATCCAACTTAGGTGGGAATCAATACTTTACAGTGTTAGATCTTAAGAGCGGCTTTCATCAGATAACATTAAGAGAAGAGGATAGGGAAAAAACAGCCTTTTCAGTAAACAACGGAAAATATGAATATACCAGGTTACCGTTTGGGCTGAAAAATGCTCCATCAATATTTCAAAGAGCACTCGACGATATTTTGAGAGAATTTATTGGGAAGATATGTTACGTATATGTGGACGACATCATAATTTTCAGTAAGGATGAGAAATCTCATCTGGAACACGTGGGAACAATATTTAGGACACTAGAATTAGCTAATATGAAAGTTCAACTAGACAAATGCGAATTTTTCAAACAAGAGGTTGAATTTTTAGGCTTCGTGGTATCAAAGGAAGGTATAATGACAAATCCCAAAAAAGTCGATTCAATTTTGAAATTTTGCTATCCAAAAACACTAAAAGAACTTCGGTCATTTCTCGGACTCTCCGGGTACTATAGAAGGTTTATTAGGGGTTATGCAGATATTGCAAAACCATTGACGGCGCTTCTGAGAGGATCGGACGGACGAATTTCAAAATCTATATTAAGTCAGACGAAAATAGAATTGGATACTTCATCCAAGAATGCATTCGATCAATTGAAAAACGCATTGGCTTCACGCGAAGTTTTGTTATCATATCCCAATTTCGAAAAAGATTTTCAATTGACTACAGACGCTTCCAACTTTGCAATTGGTGCAGTGTTAAGTCAAGAAGAAAAACCAATTGCATTTATTTCCAGAACATTGAATAAAACAGAGGAGAACTATGCAACTAATGAAAGAGAGATGTTAGCCATTATATGGGCACTGAACTCTCTAAGAAATTATTTGTATGGTTCCAAAAAAGTGGTGATCTACACGGATCACCAGCCCTTGACATACGCCCTCAGTAATAATAATAATAACTCAAAAATGAAAAGGTGGAAATGTATTTTGGAAGAGTATAACTACGAGTTGAAGTATAAACCTGGACGAACAAATGTAGTTGCTGATGCTCTATCCAGAGTCCCTATAGGATTAAATCCTATAAATGCTCAAATAAACTCTTTGACCCCCACCGAACACAGCGCAGAAAGTTCGTCAGAACATTTAATACACAGCGTAGAAATTCCAATAAATGTTTTCAAAAATCAGTTATTTATAAATGTGGACAACACATCATCGTACCAATTTCAAATTGTATTTCCCGGAGTACATAGACACATTATTAAAGAACCCCAAAACGACGAACAAATCCTAGTGAACATTCTAAGAAAATATCTGAATCCGTCTGTCATTAACGGAATAAAAACCCCAGAATGGATAATGGGAAAAATCCAATTATTTTATCCCAATCATTTCGCAAATTACAAATGCCGCTTTACACAGTCGACCGTTGAAGATATAACATCTGAGAACGATCAAGAAAATCTGATAATAGAAACACACAATAGGGCTCATCGAAATGATAGAGAAAATAAAAAGCAAATGTTGGAAAAATATTATTTCCCTGGCATGTCAGGTAAAATAAAAAGAATTATAAAATTATGTTCTATATGTAAAAAAGGAAAATATGAGAGACACCCAAATAACCCAGAATTACGCGAAACTCCCATACCAACATATCCAGGGCATATTGTCCATATCGACATTTTTTCGACCGATAAAAAACTCATTTTAACATCAATTGATAAATTTTCTAAGTACGCAAAAGTAAAATTATTAAACGGAAGATCTATAGAACACGTCCGAAAACCCCTTAGGGAAATTTTGTTTTCATATGGAGTGCCAAAGTACGTGGTTATGGACAACGAACGCTCCTTAAACTCCGCATCCATACAATTCATGATGAAAGATGATCTAAAAATTGATGTATTTACCACCCCGTCATACAAGAGCGAAATAAATGGTCAAATAGAAAGATTCCACTCCACTTTAGCGGAAATCATGAGATGCCTGAAAAATGACGGAACATCCAAAGATTTTGAAGAATTGCTGGAAAGATCGGTGAATGAATATAATCACACGTTCCATTCGACGACTAATAAGAAACCAGTTGACTTGTATTTTGGGCGAACAATTGATTTTTCTCCCCAAGACTATGAGACGACAAGACTATCCAACGTTGAGAGACTGAAACGAAAACAGGAAAAAGACTTAAGTTATCATAACAAAAATAAAAAACCTACAAAGGAATATGTGCCCGGTCAGTTGATTTACGTAAAAACTAATAAAAGGTTGGGTACAAAGTTGAGTAATCGCTTTAAAGAAGAGATTGTTAGGGAAAATAGAGGGACAACCGTAGTTACCGAAAGCGGCCGTGTTATCCACAAAGGTCATATTAGAAATTGACGAAATATTTCTTTACTTTTATTTTATTTTTTTTTTACAGATTATTAATAAACAGCGCGTTAGCAGATTTCAACATTCTAGACTACTCCAACTCTAGATTGATAACCATTCAGAATGGTATTGCAAGGAGACAGAATGGCAAATTTAAAGTTATACACTCAATCAATCTCGAACAATATCAAGCCTTATCAGAAGAACTTGAAACAATTTTAAATACGAACATTACATTCAAACATCCGCTCCGTCCGTTTTTAACGCAACAAATTATTGATATAAAAAGTCTTCTTAAACGCCTATGTCCAGGTAGAGAGAAGAGATCAATAGATTTTATAGGCAGTGCATGGAAATGGATTGCCGGAACTACAGACAGTCATGATTGGGAAATCCTTAATCAAAAGATCGGAAATCTTCTAGAAAATAATAATAGACAAATGGTAATAAATGAACTGACTATTGACAGAATACAAGAAATATCGAATATTACTAACGAAATATTGAAAGTTAAAAGAGAAGATTGGAATAACGAGTTAGCAAGTAAACTAGAACACAAATTGATTTTGATAGAAAAAGAATTACAGAACATCGAATATGCCATCCAATGGGCCAAAGTTAATATTGTAAATTCATTTATTTTATCAAAAACTGAAATCGAAGTACTTAATGATGTTCTGACTAATTATAATATACCATTATTTAACGTAGATGAGTTACTATCATTCGGAAATGTAAAAATCGTTACAAATAATAAAGAAATTCTGTACATTTTAAGTATTCCAATCACTCAAAATGATATCTGCAAAATGTATTTAGCAAAACCAGTAAAAATTGGTCATTTAATTGATAGAATTGAATTTGATAAAATTTTGAATTGTAATAATGTTTTATTTGCTATTAAAGATAAATGCAAAAATTATAATGATCTAACCATATGTAATAGAGATAAATTAATAAAATTAAGAGATGATTATTGTATAACAAATCTATTTAAGAACAAGATAGGGAACTGCACCCAGGTAAACAACGAACACATACCCACCGTAGAGGAAATCGGAAGTGATATTCTATTATTAAATCAATATAACGGCAAAATCAGCGTGAACAATGAAGAAATAATTTTAAATGGAACTTATCTACTTAAATATTACAATACAACAATAATAATCGATGATCGTGAATATTTCTCCAAAGAAGTAAGCGGCAGCAAACCTCTCCCAGCCTCTCTACAACCAAAAGCAGCAAACGCAAAAACAGAAGAAGTCCTATCCCTACAACGACTCCATAAGATCAATATGGGAAATTTTGAGAGATTGGAACTATTGGAAACCAAGAATAACCTGCTGATAACTTCAAGTACAATTACCATAATTTCAGCCCTAGTCATCACCATTTGGTTAACAACGAAGAAGATATTAAAACGGAAAAAAGAGAGGTCAGAAACAGAAACAATTTCATTAGAACAAATAGAAAAGGTACAAGACACAGAGAGGAAACCCGAGAAAAAAAAACCAAGCATTTACAACCTACACACGTTCTAGGCAACGTGGAGGAGGGAGGAGTTAACACGAGAAACATTTAAAATAACAAAATAAAAAAGAAATTCACACGTTCACAAAGCTGACGTCGCGTCTGCGATATTTGAGACACATTCCGCAACGCAGCTGGTTCACATGCTGACACAACGTCTGCGACGTACACGAGCAAGCCGATTAAGGTGGTGTGAGATTGAAAGTAAGCAAAAACCTGCGCTTATTAATTAGGGTAATTTAAGTTTGTATTTTATCGTGAAACAATAAAGACGTTGTGTGTTCTAACAAAACACACAACAACAATTTTTTTTTAAAGAAAATATAACGTTTTCTTAATTTACATACTTCTTTTATCAAACTAAACTTTTCCGTTTGTCTGTTTTTTTTTTTCATCTCAAAATTGCTTTCTATTGTTAGGAGTGCTTTCGCTCAGGTTCTCTGATGGCCAGCACTTACCAAAGAGTATGCTTTCTTTGATAAATATTTGAGAAAAAAGATATCTTCAATGTGAATTTTGTTGTTGTCCAACGTATGATTTCGTTTATATCTCTGTATTGAAAAGCCCTTGAAAAAATAGTGCAATATTAAGTTTAAAATTTAAATTATTGTAACTTTGCACATTTTAATTACATTGTAATTTTAGAGAGATGTGGAAAAATAATTTTTTTTTACTCATAATATTAATTTTTGCATAATTTGCTTTTAAAAAAATTTAGACAAACATAAATTACGTAAATAGGTATATTTAAGATTTTAATTTGAATAATTTATTGAAAATATCATGGAAGAATTAAAGGCGTTTTTTTTAAGTAAAACTAATACACGCTTATTTTTTATTTTTTCTTTTTTGGATTTATAGATAACTTTGCAAAAAATGTAGTTCTCTTTTTTCAATTTACATGTATGATGAAATATGAAATATTTTTTTCTTTTTTGCGTAGGTGTATTGGTGTTTGCATTTCCTTAAGGGGTGATAGGTTTTAAAACCTTTTTTTGTATTTCTCTTCCTGAATGCAAAACATGTCGAGAGTGTTGTGTCAAAATTTTAAGTAAATCAGAGCAACACTTAAGAAGATACAGCGTTTCCAGCGACCGGCCTCATACGGTATATAAATCAGTTTTTAAAAAACTTTAAACCGATTTTCTCGCAAATAAATGTTCGAAGTCCGTGAGTATCATAACTCAAAATCTTCTTGACCGATGCTTTTGAAATTTTAGACACTATATCTACACATCATTATGTAACCACGAAGGTTTTTTTAATTCAATTTTCTTCCCCATTTTTTAACAACAAATTCCCGAAATTGTATAGCAAAAATCGTTTTTCACTTCAAAATGCTGCAAAAAAAAAAATGAAAAACTCTTTGTCACTACTTCAGGAAACATCTCACCTTTTAAACGCATTTCGCTTTGTTTATTTCACATGGTCCGGTAACGAGTTATGATGTTCACCGCAAAACAACAACGCCTCCGGATATTGGCTGTCACGGACTTATTTATTAATATTTTTAGTTGAAAATTTTTTCAAAGATTCTTTAAATGTTATGCTATAACGTGTATTCATGTCTTCAAAAAAGAATTATGAAAAACCTTACCCCTCCTTAAGAAACTTATAGGAACCTTGTTCTAAAACTTTTTTTTTCTATGCTATTCTATTTTTTCTACAATAAAATGGAGTTCGGTTATAACGAACTAGGCGGGACCGGCCAAATTAGTTCGTTATAGACTAAGTTCGTTATAACCGTAATAATTTTTTTACTTTGTCCGAAAAGTTTAAAAACTTTTTTTAGTTGAATAAGTTTATTTATTTTGATGCATTTTAAAAAGTTACAAAACATAAATTAAATTATTAAAAAGATACATATTAATAGTTTGTCTTAATAGGACTAAAATTTCCGAGTTTCTATCAAAATAAAATGTTTTTTTAAATCATATAATATTAAAAACTCCTTATGTATAGAAGCAGAAAGTATAAAGCAAAGGTTGGCTACTACTTATACACTTTTACAAAACTTCATTTGAAAATCGAAATTTTTGGTTTGTATTATTTACAACTGTTAAGAAATTTTAAAAACATTAAAATTAATTTTTTTAAATATATAAAATATAAGAAAATTCTGAAATGGAAAAAAAAAATTTGTTCGTTAAAGTCAAAATAAACGGGCGCCTAGGCGCCACACAATCCGCTAGTTTATAACATAATTGACTATGGTCTCGCACGAGTATTTTTTTCTAAGTCCTGACTGATAGTTTGAAAAAAGTTTATTTACTTCGATGTATTTTTCGAGTTGTTCCTTTACAATCTTCTCAATAATTTTTTTACATGTTTTCAGCGTGTTTATAGGACGAAATTCATCGCATCTATTTGTTTTCGCAATTTTTTCTACCATTGAACATTTTGTTACCACTGAATATTTCCAACTATCAGGAAAAATCCCGCTTTCAAGCGATTTATTAAAAATCTTAAGCATATATTTACCTACAATATTCCAATTATCCATAATTACTTTCTTTGAGACTTTATTAAAATCCGGTTTGTTCTTCAGGTTCTTACATATTTTTTTAAGTTCTTGAATTGTTATTCCGCGGAATTTAAATCTATTATTTATCACAGGAATTTCATTTTTGTATTGCACATTTTCTATTGTATCATTTGTTGACTTAATGCTATCGACAAAATAATAGTTAAATTGTGTGGCTATCTGATAGTTATCCTTATATTCTATTTCATTAAACATCACAGTATTTATCAGGTTTTTATTATTCTTAAGAATTAAATCTTTAATTTCATTTCACATTTCTTTCTGGTCCTTGGCATTGTTTATTCTATTATTAACAAATTTGTTTTTCTCGGTTTCAATTTTATTTTTATGTATATTTCTACTAATTTTATAATTATTCCAGGCTATATCATTGTTCTCTACTATAGCTCTTTGATATTTAAAAACTTTCTCTCTTTTTAATGTCCTCAGTTCCGCATTGAACCAATTGTTCACTTTACTTTTTTCGATCACTGTTTTTTGGTTGTAAATTTCTTTATTGTTTTCTCAATACAGTCGTCGAAATGACCCACTGTAGTATTTATGTCATCATTTTCATTATATCTAAGTATTGCACAGATCTCTCTTTTGTATGCTCGTTTTTATTGTATTTAAAAAACTCAATTTCCTTTTTATTTATTGGCTCCTTATTCTCGGATGGAATTTCAAAATTTATGTCAATTGCTTCATGATCTCCTATATTATTCGCACTATTGTTTTTTGCTGATATGTTTTCATTATTAGTTATTATATAGTCTATTATAGTTTTGTGTTTGGTGTTACTTTTGTATATTCATTTACAATTTGTTTAAGTCCATTATCGTTAAATATGTTTTCTAATCTGTTTTTGTAAGTTCCTTCCTTACTCCAATCGATGTTGAAGTCTCCAGCTATAATTATATCGTATTGTGTTTCACATAAATCTTCGATTACTTGCTCAAATACTTCGCAAAATTCTGCTTTGCTACTACTTGGTGATCTGTATACAGCCATTATCATAATTTGTGTTCTCCTCAATTCCGCCAAGTATACACTCATCCAGTACTTGTTGTCATAAACCTTCTCGCATATTTTCGAAATATTCCAAAATTTTGTAAAATATATAGTTACTCCGTCGGTCCTTTTTGAGTTTGAATATGTAATATAGTGATCATATTTCGGTAGCCTAATTTCATTCTCATCTATTTCTTTCGTTGCGTGTATCTCCGTCAATATTATAAAATCTGGTTCTTGTTCATTAACAATTATTTCCAGTTGGTCGAAATTATTCATTAAACCACATACGTTTGTGTATATACCTCTTATCTGCTGTAATTGTTACATGGATAGTCGTAACCTTTTCTTTTTATAATTTAGTTTATTTTGGTAAACTGGGCATTCTTTATTTGATGTTATATGATTTTCATCAAGTCCCATATTTAGTTTCTTATTGGCTTTTATGCAATTAATACATTTGTTAATTATTTCTTTATTACATTCTTTTGATTTGTGGTTTCCATGACATTTGAAACAAATTTCTTCATTTTTACATTCACCCGATTTGTAATTGTATCCTTGGCATTTAGAACATTGTATTATATCGGTTCCGTCAAACACTCTACATTTTTCCCATCCTATGTTTAATTTTTGCACTTGCATGATCTTGTTATACGTTTCTTTATCAGTTTTTATTTTCACGTTGTAAATTACTTTATTATATTTTTTAAATTCATATGATTTTACTATTTTCATTTCACTTTTTTCTAGTTGTTGATTTTGTTTCTTTATTTTTTTAATTATTTCACTTTCGTTGAATTTAAATGTCATATCCGTAACTACTATTGTCATTTCATCTTCATTGAGAATTTTAACATCATATGTCTCACTCATTTCATTTTCAATCGCATCTTTAATTTTTTGTCTTTCCTCATTATTTTCAGTTTGAATAACAATTGTTCCATATTTTCTATTTTCAACACTTTTAATTTTCAAATTAACTGGATCCACCTTATTATTTAAATCTTCTTTTTATGTATTGTCGATCTTGTGTTGTAATAATAATTAGTTATTTATAGTTCGGTTCGAGATCATGTATAATTTTCTAATACTAGAAAAGATAATACTTTATGCAATGTAAGAGACATTTGGAAAAAATTGAAGACAGCACTAGATGGAGCAGCTACTTTCGAACAAAGCGACTTGTTCATCTTCAGCATCCTTCTGCCTATTGCTTCAACTCATGCTTAATCAACTATTTAACTCAACATTAGAAAGAAAAGAACATGAGAAATTTTTTTCCTTTCTTTTCATACGAGAGTTAGAACGAACAAGCAGAGTTTTTTTTCCAATTTATAGCTTTCTCTACATTAACATCGCTTTGATCAATTACAAATCTCGTAATGTGAAAATCTTCTTTTGTTTTTTCTATTTTCTGTTTCTCCTTTGGCTTAACTATTAATGGCACTCGTTTTTTCAACTCTGGCACCACTGTAATTTTTTTTACTGTTTCTGCAAATGATAGTTTGTTTTGTTTTTCACTTGTTTCCTTTATTACTTTTTTTATTTCGTTGCACATCGTTGTACTGTTTTGTTCTATAGTGTTACAAAAATTTTTATTTTTTATTTTCAAAGTCATTCACTATACCGCAAAGATTCTTAATTTCGCTAACGTTTTTTTCACAAGTTCTTTGTACCAAGTCTACTTGTTTAAGTCTTTCTTCATATTTTTTTTCGATGGCTTCCAATAATTGTTTAATTTCAATTTCATTTTTTTTTTAAGTGACACTTCGTATTCCGTTTTATACTCAGCCAAGTTAATTTTGTTTTTGTTGACTCCATCTTGGATATCTTTTAATACCAAGTCTAGATTGTGAATATATAGAATGCAGACCTCACACATAAATCTCATCAAAGAATTGGTGTCCAGAATTTTGGATGAGTAGTTGTCAAGTCCAGAACATTTATTCGTGCAATGATACACCTTGCCACAGACACCTTCAGATCTTATACCTGTTTCTCCACGGATTAAACCTCTATATTTATGGCATTCAGGCATTGCAGTCACAAAATGTTTTTAATTATTTTTGTGTAAATGAAAAAAAAAAACTATTTGTATAAATCTTTTAATTCCCCGCACTTATAATAATGTTATCTGCGGTTTTATATAATCCTTTTTCTATTTTTCACCGATAAATAATTTATTTTTAACAAAATTACAGAGCTTTTCTGATTACGTTCTATATCGTTCCAATTCCCAAAAACCTTGTGTGAAGAAGAGTTAATTCTTTTTCAGAGGTTTGACCCTCAGAAGTGATTCTGAGATTAAAGTTATAAAAAATTGTGGTTTTGGAACTAAGTAGTATTCAATATGAGCACAATATCTTAATAAACTGTATCCCAGGGTTCGACACTACTATCAAAGGTTCCTAATTTTAAGTTCGACCCTATAAATAGGCTACTTATTTGTATTTTCAAATGTACATATATGCTTATATTATATAAGGAAAAAAGCTATTATTTTATTGCATGTGATCAAATAACTAAAAAAAGGAACACCAGTTCCATGAAAATTCCATGTTAAATTATTTAAAGATAATTCTTTATCACAATTTCCTCGAACAAAGTTTAGTATAATTTACAATTTTTTGCGTACTATTTTTACGCGAAAGTAAATAAAATTTATAATTTTTAAATTAAATTGTTTAAAAAAATCATTAACCATCTAGAAAAATCTTAATAAGGCAACATTTTTTTAAATAATATTTCCAAAAATATTCTAGCCAATTTTGGCAACTGGAACTGCGATTACCATCATGCCATATGAAAATTTTAAATTTATGTTTAACTTTTCGTGGCCATTATTTTGCTTTGCCATAAGTGACATTTACTTTAAATTGGATGAGTCTTACGACTATAGTTAATTTTTATTTATTCAACCTTAAAAGTATGCCACCACATCGAATGACACTTTTTATGTCGAAAACCATTGTGGCGTATAAAAAATTAACTAAATACAGACTTAAATGACATAACATTATTTGGAAACTTTTTATATACATTTAGCAAACATTGCTATTTACTAGTTAAGCGCCTATAACATAATCTACAATAATCCATAGACTGTAACATATTATAGACTTACAGTCATATAGAGTGGGAAAATGTGTATACAAACATACTCGTACCTATTCGAACACAAGCCTCATGTAGAGAATCATGTGTATATTAAATTAATACGTGTACAGATGGTTTAAATTGAAAAGGGTATAACTATATTTTAGTCTTTTTCTATAAACGAAAGCTGAATAGTTATTGTTTTATCTTTATTTATATAATTTGGATGAATACTAACGTCATAGCGTTGCCTGACGATTTACCAAGGCAGACGATTTACCAACGTTGGAATACCTCAAAAATTTATAATATTGTATATCAAATAAATTGAAACGAATTCTACCAAATTAATGCTTAAAAAAGACTTCTGAGTTCCAAAACAGTTCTGATCGATGGTTAGCCGATTATTGCTAAGGTGTGTGCAAACCACTGGTAACAAAAAATGGAGCAGGTTGAGCGAGTTAATACCGGATGCCATACAAAAAGGATCAACTAAATTTTAGTGGCTTTTAGTAACTAAAATCGAATAATTATTAGCTTAGTTTTATTTCTGGCCAACAAGAAGCAAAGCGTTGGTAAACGATTGAGAAAGAATAAATGTTAGAAAATCAAACGTCATTAAAAAAAAACTTAGCGATAATTAATCTAAAAACAACTTTGAGGTTTTCATATTTTAAAAAGATCACAAATGATTACCAGTAAATTAATGAGGAAGCATTGGCAAAGCACTGGCAATACAAAAGATAAGAGATGATAAGAGAGAAAAACTATAATTTAGTCACTTTTAATAACAAAACCAAATATTTATTACCTCAACTTTATTTATGACCCACAAGCGGTAAAACGTTGGTAAACGATTGAGGTAGTATAAGTGCTGGAAAATTAAAAGATTTAAAAAATTAAAGAAACTTATTTAAAAAGTATTTTACAGCTCTCGTGACGGTCAGATATTGCTAAAGCATTGTTAAACCACTAGTAAAGGGCGTAAATGGCATAACTTTTGTTCAACGAATTAAATCTGAATATTTATTTGTTTTAATCTACTTCAAGTAATTTAGCAATATACTAATATTCAAGTCACTTAAATTAATTAAAAGTAGAATATTTATTTATAATTTTAACGTCATTTATTCAGTCACCATAACACAGCGTTGGTAAACGACTGGCAAAGTTAACTCAAATCTTTGTAAATGTCAAAAGAGTTTTAAAAAAATAGAGATTAATTAACCTGAAATGAATGTAACTGTTTTCGTATTTTAAAAACATTACTCAAAACACGATGATCGGTAAATTAATCCCAAAGTATTGGCATACCTCTGAGATTTTAATGGCTGACTTTCAAAAAGTTAATACTTTGAATATTTAATTGTTTTGACTTACCTAAATTAATTCAGTAAAATAGAATCAGCAAAGCATCGGCAAAGAATTCGAAATTGTAGTTTAAATTTTAGTAAATTATTAATTATTCTATAAGACGAATCTCAAGAAATCAAACGACTAAAAAGTTTTCATGTCTTAAACCTACCATATAAAAAAAAGAATCTATATATAAATATGTAAATACTAAAAGTAAAATTATTAAGCTCAATGAAGCTTAATATTGTAGGTTAAGTATAATTCACTTATTATTGCAAAATAGATTGTAAATAAACAAAATGTCTATAGCAAAAAACATATTGACCTACGGTCATCCAACGCTTGCCAAATTGAAGAGTTTTTACTTTTTAACTGAATTTAGCAAGTTCCTTTATAGGATTATAAACTGCTTCTTTGTTTATTAAATGAGTTAAGACAATGAGTATCTATGCATTGTTTGACCATTGGCAAACCATAGTTGTAACTTTATAATATTTACAATTATAAAAAATAATAATTTTTAAGAATTGTCTAAAGAGTTTTATATATATTTCTCATAAACTAATTTAACATTGGTCAAACTGAATACAAAAACAATCATTATATGATTATGAACTGTTTCGTTGTCTCGAAAATCAGATTAACTTAATATTAACGAAGCATTGGCAAAGCCAAATTAGTGAATTATATAAAACTGAAAATATTAATACTTGTTTTACAACATTCTTATCTTTAGGCTTTCTAATGCATTGTATACATGAACATTTGTAAATTATACGAATATTTTGATCTAAATAACACTCAATTTAAAAAGGGTGAATGATAACTGATTTTCAACTGGGTTTTTGCATAAAATACGAACTTAGTAAACGGTTATCTGAGAATTGTCTAAGCATTGGTAAACCATTGGTAAAGAAAAATATATGATGTTTATGAGTTGTATGAAACTGAAGAAGATGATTTTTTTTAATATTTATTTCCAAGTGATTTCCATATCACCGAATATATTGGCAATGGCAGACCAATTATTGCAAAATGGGTTGGCAAGCCATTGGTAAAGTAAAAAATATATATCTATGAGTTATATGAAATGTAATTAAAAAAAGACTCATTTTACGTGTTTTTAAGTACTTGCGGATTATGAAATGTCATTGGTTTGATTTAACTATTCTAGGCAGACCATTAATATATTAATGACTTTTATGAGACTTAATTAAAAACACAACTTCTACGATTTTTTTTGTACTGAAAGGCTTCCTAAGGCACGAATTAAGGAAGATCATTAGTTTACCAACTCTAGCAGAGTTTTGGTAAGCCGTTGTCAAAACCAAAAAATTATATATGTTACTTTTATGAACCTTAATGAAGAAGGACTCATTTTACGATTTTTTCTATACTGAAAGGCCACGAATAAAGTACGATCATTAATGGATCAATTCTAGGTAGAGTATTGGCACAGCATTGTAAATACAAATTATTTAACAAAAGATGATTTTTATAACATAATATTTGCCATAATTCAGACTTTATAATGAGTTTGTTTCTTTACCACAGACTTTGTTCTGGATACTTTTTAGATATTCTTTGGGAATTTATGACCTTTTTCCCTTAAACCAACATTACATTGTTTATGTGCAGCTAAACATTAAAATATCATTGTAGTTCAAAACATTTTGTAAATACGAGTACAATACACAAAATCAGGCCTCATTTACATTCTATTCATCTACATGTGAAACACACAACGTGTTGGGGATTTTGTTTTTCCAACTAATCACGGATTTTTATATGTTACAACATCATTTTATTTATATTCTTTATTGTTGTACATTTGGCTCAATGACAAAAAAAAAAGATTTAAAGTGTTTCGAGTAGCAAAAAAAAAGGAAATATTTGGCAACAATATAAAAATGCAAATATTATAAAGTCATTGAAAATTAAATACAATAAATTTTTAAATGTTTTTGTTTAAATCAATTTATTGCTAAAAATCATGTATTATTTGTACAACTGAAATTAAAAAAATAAAGGTTAAAATGCCTTTTGTGCGGGTTGCTGTTATGGTATTCAGAAAAGGCTAATTTAGTTCCCAGACTTAGTTAGCTGAAGTCTGGGATTTTATTTTTAGTGCCATGAAAATTTTATCTCAGGAAAATAATGAAATAATCTTGAGAAAACCTTTATTTATTTTTTTATTTTATTAATAGATTTTGTATGTACGTATTAAATTCATTGAATTCATTTACAATATGATTAATATCTAAATCTATATATGGCATAACATAAATGTTATAGGCCAGATTGGCGCTATTATAGGCAAGCAAATTTCATCTACATAGTAATGATTTTTTATAATTTTTAATAAAAATATCGAGGTAATTTATAAGTTTACATTTTCATGCAGTATTAAAAAACAAATTCATTTAAAATAAATCTTCTATATCTCAAACAAAATTCTATATATTTATACAGGGAGAAAAGGTTTCAGCCATTTAGTATACATATAATTTCATTTAAATTTAGTATGGATTTACAAAAATATTGCATTCTAAATTCTTTGTATGTAGGGCAAACACGGATAAGTGAAGTGTGTTCTTCGAAGCATCTAAATTGCAAATTGTACAAATACCAATAGCGTCATTTTTGAAGGACCTTGCATTCAAGTCAAATATATTATCTCTAGCCCTTATTAATAAACTGAGTGTACGAGAAGAAAAACTTGAATTATATAATGATGAAATATTGTAATCCAGTTTTGCATATAGATCGTGAAACTATTAACTTGAAGCATTTTCAATATAATCATTACGTTATTTGATTTTAAATTGGTTTAATATAAGTTTCCACTGTCTACTTAGTAGTGTTGTTGAATTAACTGGTAAATTGTATATGCTGACAAAGATTTTCCCACTCTATAGCCCAATATACTTTTCAAAGCGAAAATGCGAGGCAATCTGTGAGAATTCTAATTTACTATTTTATTGATGTAGCAAAAGTGTAGTCTTAAGGTAGATACGTATAGTGACTCTAGGTTTATTTCTATATACAGCATGTAATTAGGTGTTGCGTTTGAAAGGTACAACATCCTTTTAATAAAAAATCTAAATAGTTTTCAACCTCGTCATATTTTACAAAGCTCCATACTTGTGAAGCATATAGCACAATAGGCCTGGAAGCTGCTTGAAATACTTTTAGCTTATTATTTTGTGAAATTTGCGGGTTTTGTTTATATATTTCGACCAAGTAGAGTTTATCGCCAGTTTCGAGGCAGCTAATTTGTTGTTTAAGTGTTTTCTAAAGGTGCGATTATATGCGATGTCTACTCCTAGATATTTATAGCTGTTCACAATCTCAATACTATTATCACCAAAAACCCAGTTTAAATTTGATGAGATTCTTGTACCGGAACGAAATACCACTATTTTAGATTTATATAGATTAACCCTTAAGGCCCACGTTAAACAATAATTATATAAGCAATCAATCATGTTCTGCAGTTCTGTTGGAGTATCTGATAAGATAACTAGGTCATCGGCGTAGAGCAGTATTTTAACATTAACGCCCGCAACATTTACTCCTCCTGGTAACTCATCTGCTAAATCATTAAATATAAAGAGAACAATAGGGGGCTTAATATACAACCCTATCTTATACCTATTTCGACGGCAAAAGGCTCGGAGAAAGAGCTACCATCCCAAATATAACTCTCGGTATCTCCATACAAGTGTTGGAAAATTCTTATTATTTTCGAAGACATACCAAAGCACGAGACCTTGTAGAATAGACTATTGCGAGGTATCGTATCAAAGGGGCACGATAAATCAAGAAAGAGAGCAAATATGTTCTTGTTGATGGCTTTGATTAAATTCACAATATTAACGAGATTGAAAATATTGTCAACGGTTGAATAATTCTTTCTAAAACCAGCTTGGAATTCATTTAAAATCATGTTACCATCGATCCAATTCATTAAACGATTGAGTATAATGGAATTAAATATTTTGCATGAGGTATTATTTATCGATACCCCACGATAGTTTGATGGAAGATTGCTTTTTGGAAACTGGTAGGGATTTTTTCGTAGAGGAATATTTTGTTAAAGACCGATAACATTTCATTAATATCAGAAGGAGGAGCATTTTTATAAAATTCATAGCAGATACTTTTTTTTTCAAATTTTATTAAAAGAAATTTATATACATTTTAACTTAAATCTAATCCCACGAAGCCATTCAGCTTGTCTGTAGGATGTGAAATTTCATTAAATTAATATAATATTTTTCCTTTCGTTGCCGGGATAAGAAATGATTTTTTAAATATTTTTTTCTTTTATTCACATTATTGATATTAATTAAATCTAAGGGCAGTTCATTAAAAGTGGAGGGTAATTGTTGCGATGACGATTCACCTTAAATCTGCCATCAGCACGGCGTCCTGTATTGTAGGTGTGATCGATCACTTGTAGAAAGCGGGTGTCTTCGTAAAATTCATTTAACTATTAGTGTTGTGAGGTAAATGCTTTTAATGTTCAGTATCTGTAGATCAGTGGCGATGTTGTTTTTACGTATGTTGTTGTAGTTATTAATATTGTTGTTGGGTGTGTTGTTATTAATATTGTTGTTGATCATATTGTTGTTATCGTTGTTAGACATAGTGTTGTAGTTGTTGGGCATGTTGTTGTTTGCTCTGTTGTTGGGTATGTTATTGTTGTTGTAAATCATTTCGTAGTTAGGTGTTTTGTTTCGTTGTTTGCTTTTTCACAGTATTTTAAGTATTTGGTTTTGTGTTTGCTGAAGAGATCTACAATACGTTGCCGTTCCCCATGCAGTTACACCATGCCTTATATAGGACTCGGCAAGACAGAAGTATGCCTGTTTTAATACATGAAAGAAAGAGCAACTGCTAAAATGATATAAACTGTAAGCAATTATACTTAGTTTTTTTTTTTTGAAGATGTTGTATGTGTATACATATATACCCAAATATTTATAAGTGTTTACTATTTCGATGTGTGTGGTACAAGTATCGGTATTGTCGAGGTTGTTGTATTCTGAATTGTGCAGACAATGATAATCATGAAATTTTAGTTTTATATTATTATGTTGAAAGTGAGGTGGTTTTATGTGCATTAGTTTGGATTTTTTTTTTGCGTTTATTATAAGACCGTTGTCATGGCACCATTTAGCTACAATGTCAAACAGGTTTTGCATGATTTCACTAGCTGTTTTCAAGTTTTCATGCGCCACGATAATCGCTGTGTCGTCTGCATAAGCAAAAGTAGTGCTTTCATTTCATATATTCATCATTTCATTGGCATAGATGATATATAAAATTGGTACAAGTTTTGATCCCTGCGGTACGCCAGAGTTTGAAGAAACTTCTTCGCTGAGCGTTTCATTTATTTTTACGCGATATTTTCTGCATTCTAAATAGTTTTTGAATCAATTTAAACATCCTCCTCTTATTCCATTTCGTTCCAAAATTTATATTATGTTACAGTGTGACAAAGTATCACATGCTTTGCTAAAATCTATGAACAGTGCTAAGCAGTGGTTATTATAACTTAAGCAGTTGTTTATGTGGTTTGAGAAATTTCCAAGGAGATTATTGATATTCTTACCCTTTTGAAATCCAAATTGGTTTTGGTTTATTATTTTATATTTTCTTAAAAATTTTGTAAGCCTTCTGACAACTATTTCTTCCAGCACTTTTTCAATTGCTGCTAGTATAGAAATGGGTCTTTAATTGACGTAATCATTTTTAATGCCATTTTTGTAGATTGGCCATATTAGGTACGTTTTTAATGTTTTTGGTATAATAGATTTGTTTAAGCTAGAATTAATTAAGGCTGTTATCATAGGGGTTAAGAAACTCGCGTTGTTTTTAAGATCTTTGGGTCTTATTCCATCACATCCAGCACCTTTTTTATCGTTCAGGTTTTTCAATATATGATATACTTCTTCTTCGTTAGTAAGAGACATGTATATAGAGTTGTTTCAAGGTGTTATGTTGTTTTAATGTCACAGTTGTGTATTATTTTTTTAACATTATGTTTAAATTTTATAGCGAATTTATTCGATACTTCTATTGTGTTTTTATTTTTGAAGTTTTTAATTATTGTCTCATCTATATTTTTAATTTTTTTTACCCGTTATTTCATTGATTAACTGACACGTGACTCGAGAATTGTTTCTATTTTCTATAAATTTATTTTTGTAATAGTTATTTTTTGCATAGTATAGTTTTTTATTAAGAATGTTTCTAAATTGTTTATATTCTAATTCATATTTTTTATTGATTCGGTTGTTTCGCCATTTAATATAAAGTTTATCCCGAATATCGCAACACTTAATTAGTTCTTCGCTTATCCAAGAATTTTGAATTCTTGTTTTTTAGATTTTTTTGAATTATTTGAATTTTCGTATATTTTACAAAAATTTCATATATTTTGTTATAAAAGTCATTTGTATTTACGTTTTGATTTATTAAATCACTCCAATTAGTTTCTTTGATTTTATTGTTCACTTTAAAACTATTTATTTGGGCACTCCTTATAGGTATGATTTCACTACCTTGGTTTAAAGCATCGTTTTGTTCTTCTTCATATGAGCAACAGAAAAAAGAGTAGTGATCAGAGATATCTGTCTTTATTAGAATAGCATGTGTTTGTGTATTTGTTTTGTTGTTTCTAATATGCATGTGGTCAATGCAAGTACTTGTGTTTTTTTTAAGATCTTCTCTTGTACTCTCATTTACCATGCACTGCAATCCGTTAGACATTATCATTTCCATATATTTTGCAGTTGTTATATTTTGGTTGAGTATATCGATATTCATGTCCCCAATAACAATAACATCTTGTTTATTTTTTATATTGTTTAATGTTTGGTCAAGTTCTATTATAAACTTGCTTACATTTTCGTGAGGTGGACGATAAACTGGGATGAGAGAGATTATTTTGTTGTTGATATTGACATCAATTTGAGTTGTTTCAAACGAAGTTGTATTTAAAGTAATATTTGTATACAATATATTCTCTTTGATATACCTCTACTACTTCTGTTCATAAAAAAGAGTTGAATCCGTTTATGTTGTAAAGATGGTTTTCATCGTTATTTATGTTTGTTTCAATCAAAACAATAAAATCAATATTATTTATTATTTTGTTAAAGTTTATTAAAAAAGGTGTAAAATTTAGGCGAAGGGATCGAATGTTCATGTATATGAATGTTACTGGATAACTCACTTTTTTTGTTTATTTGATAATAATTATCGAGAGATTTGTTTATTTGATTCATTTTTTTCATTAAAAAGAGTAAAAATTTTAAAAAAGGTAATAATTTTATTTAGTTTGGATAAGAAATATTTATTATTGTATATTTAAATTTTAAGACTTATTAAATCAATATCTGCAGCATTGTTTATAATAATAGAATTGGAAATTTCATTCTTTTTTGCAAAAATTGTGCCATATCGGACCCACACAAATTTCCAGTTGGACTCCGCTGCTTTTGTTTTTGCTTGCCAGAGCAATCTGCGTTTGTGTGCAGTCAGTTTGTCATTTACATAAATGTAGTTGTTGTTTGCATTCTCTTTATTTATTATTGAAGTATCTATTCTATGGCGACTTATTTTGCTCATTAGCTCTTTTTTCTTATTAGTAGAAGAGAATTCTACAATAATTCTATCATTGTTTGTTGACATTAGGCGAAGTGTCTTTGAAGCGCTTAGCATTATCATCGTTATTATCAACATCATCATCTTCTCTTCTCTGTTTTTGCTGGCTTCTCTCCTCAAAAACAACATGATAAGTATTGTTGCTGTTTGAGCCTTTTCGTGGTTTACACTTGTGGCACCTCCAATCATTTTGCGATCGCCGTACATACTCGAATATGTGTTCTCAGATAAAGGGCAGCAGGGAGAAAAATGGTATTTTGAGAGACATCCATTGCATTTCACGAAGGTTGTTTGCAATGGTTTTTTGCACTGATCACAATCACTCATTTTATATTTCTTTTTATGTTTTATTCTTTCAAATATAAGAAGAAAAATTTGTTGTGCTTGTTTTTAAATGGTTAAATATGACTAATTTTTTTTAATTATTAGTCTTGAACTTTGGGATTATTACACAGTTTTGTAGGAAGTTGTTTATTTGTTTAAAAAGTGATTTTTTGTGTTATAAATTGCACTTTAAATGCGTTATTTTCACTGTTTTATGGAGCACGATTAAAAACACGACCGTTCGCAATGAGAGAATGATAGCTAATGATGACTATCTTGACCAAGTGAGTTGTTATCTTTGAGTGATTTTAAAATGGAAGAAATTTCACACATATTCATGGGAGAGCCTAGGAAGGCATCAATAAAGTACGGCATTGACCAGCTGTTAGTCTGGGAATTAACATTCGCTTGAAATAACCTACAAAAATATAAACGAAAATCCTCTACATTTAATGAACCTTTTACTGCATATGAACGCGGTCGCGTAAAGTTATATAGCTTCCAGCATTCACTGCTACATTTCACCCTGTTCAATTGATCAATATTTTTGTTATACAAATTTATTTTCTTTTCACTACATAGCCTTAGATAAGCAGCTCTAGATGTAAAATATCGATATTTGTTTACAGTATTGTGATTTTTTCTGTAACGCCTAAGATCCATTAGCATACATTTTCTATCACGAGGACATTGCCAGTCGAACCATTTCTGTTTGGGATCAAAAAAACATTTTTCAATTTTAGTAACATTAGCTGTCCTTGTTTTGTGACATAGTTGAACAACCAAATCATCAGCCGATTCATTAGACTGAAGATCAACATTACTCGCAAGTATAGATAGATTATCTTTGTATTTAGCAGAAAATTTACTACTTCATCGCAGTCTTTGAATTGTATTATTTACTTTAGTATTAACAAGACGGCATGATGATTTAATTTTTAAGCATAGTGGCATGTGGTCAGCGTATGGCTTGGAAGCAATAAACAAATCTTCAACATATTGTAGAAAGTTAAGTGAACATATACAATAATCAATAATTCCACAAAAGCTGAATTCTCCTAGAGAATCGTTACCAGTTCTAACATTAAATACAATCCCACCAACGTTTTCAATAAAATTCATCAATTTTTTACTTTGTGCATTTAGTTTTTTGTCCTTTGAAAATCTATATTTATTAATATGTGGTAAATCTTTCAAAAAATTACCATCTAAAACTTGTTCATCTGCAATTCTCGCGTTTAGATCACCCACTACACAGAAATTTCAAGGATCAAGTTCTTGTACAAATTCTTAAAATTTTTGGAATTCATTCTTCCAGTTAGTGCAGTTTAAAAACAAGGGATAAAGCAAAACACATTTCCTTCAAACTTGGCACTTAAAACCGGATTATTTGAAATGTTTAAAAATTTAAAAGCATAAGTATTTTTAAGATTTTTTCTGAAACCATATAAACAGCCACCGCTAGCACGCCCAGCTCTATGCGTTTTCGTAGCTGCAATCCAAAGTAAACAATATTTGTAAAATACAGCAAAATTATTTACATATGTAATAAATTTACTAAATTTTAATGATTTTTCAAGATTTGCAACATTATATGAAACCAAATGGCATAAATTAAATTGTTATTGGGCATTAGGAATATCTACATTTTTAACATTATAATCTACAGTGTTTATCATATCTTTAACGCAAACTTCAGTCACAAAACTACATTCTGATAAAAGATTTTTTACCACAGGACCACGTTCACTTGTTCTTATCAAGAATATACAAAGCTCACCAAGCCTGACTTTAACCGATTCGTACTTTCTTGAAATATTCTTACCCAACTGTCTCAGGTTATATCGGACGTTTTGTTCATCTTCAGTGTAATGCTTTTGTATGTAAACCTCTTGACCCTTTAAATTACCCTTAGCGGCAATGACGTTGAAAGCTTGCAAACTCGACCTCAAGCTGAACAAAAACGCTTTACCAGAAGAAATCATGCGAGTTGACACCACATCAGCATTGACTTTAAGTACATCACTGCATAGTTTTGTAAATTTTTCTCTATCAGATTGAACATTTCTACAATTCAAACAGCATTTGATGCACGCGACCTACGGTTAATATACTCAAGACGTGATGTGAGCTTTTTTATATCATTGTTTAGTCTTAAATTCTCTTCTTTTAATACTTTGATGTCAGTTTGGATCGCTACCAGGTCTGCTTTTCTGGCAACATCTTCCAGTATAACATCTAATAGGTCGCTTAATCTTTTCCACGAGAAAACGTCTTGGGAGGATGCTTGATTGTTTTCAGCTATATTATGACAAGGCAAATGTTTTTTACTATTATTATTTACAGTGTAATCAGGCAATGTAACTTCTAGTGTACGTTTATATTCATCGGTTTTCTAAATTACACAATTAGGCATAATCCCTACTTATACAATAATAATACAATCTGGCAGCCCCTTGTTTTTATTTACATCAGCTGCTTCTTTGCTGGGCGCCAATTATTACCAAATAAAACCTCAACAAATTTTAGATATCAATGTGTACATGTAAATGAATCTTACTGCGATACACCAAAATAATTGTAAACAGGAAACTGTTGTTTGTCCTCAGCAGATTTGTAGTTAACAAGTACAATGCTGTATATAAAGATGTTTACAGCCAGTGAAAATAAAAGCCACCACCAGTGTAGATCGTAGGAAATTCAAAATATACAAAACAACGAATCTCGCATCAGTACTCCACCAGATTGGGACCATACACAACGATTTATTTGTATAACAGGCAGTTTATCTTTGCAATACACACCTTAACTTCAATTATTTAATGAAAATTATATAAAAAAATTACGGAGCTAATAATTTTAAATTTTTGACACTTCAAAAACAGAGATGCCAATCGGGAAAACGTTTATGCAATAAATTAAATTATAAAAATAGTTCAGTGTATGTAAGGAAATTATTTGTGAACAGATTTTCTTGCGACATGTCTTCTATACTGCATAATATTTTCTTTACATAGCACAGGCATCATTATCGATCACGACTACGTAATTTTTTGAACGGACGACTTCGACGCCACTTCAGTTCAGAAATATCCGCACAAATATTACGATTATCAAAAAATTATGAAACGAACCTTTCACAAATGAATACGATTTTTATGCGAGGCAAGACCCACATAGCGTATTTAAATTTTTATGGCAGTTTATTAAAAAGGTGTAACTTACACGAGAACGAGGCTTGTCAATTGTTGAAACTTTCTATCTAATAATGGTTCTGGTAGTCGAATTTATCGAGCACTTCGTCCATTTTATGGTAGTCATAATCGTCCATCAGAGCGGCTCCACGTTTACTGTTAATGATAAAGTGCATCCCGCAGACGCCGAAAAAGCTATAGCCGCTGCGCCACAAAGCATTTAAGAAGGCCCACATCGATCAATTACGATGTGTCCATCCACCTTTTGGAAGATTTTACGAAATGATCTTGGTTTAGGATCTTTTCAGATTCAATTTGTGCAAGAAATAAAGCTTCAAACGACCATCGTATGCGCCTCCAATGCGGCACATGATACACAAATTGATATTGGTTTTGATTTTCCATAAAAAATTTTGTTCAGCGATGAAGCTCAATAATGATTAAATGAGTACGTATGTAAATAAGCAAAATTGGTGCATTTGGAGTGAATATAATCTACAAGCTTTTGTCCAAACACTATTAAATCCACAGCAAGTTACTGTTTGGTATGCTTTACGGGCCGGCAGAATCATTGGTTGATGTCTTCAAAAACGATGATGACCAAAATGTTACTGTCAACGGTGAACGGTATAGAGAAATGTTTATCAGTGTTTTCGTGCCTTAATTAGCTGGGATTAATTTTTCTGGCATATGTTTCAACAACACGGAGATGCATGCTACATAGCGTCCGCCACAATTAATTTACTCAAAGAAACTTTTAATGAACGAATATTTTCACGTAATGGTACTGTTAATTGGCCGTCAAAATCATGTGATTTAACCCCATTGGATTATTTTCTTTGTGGTTATGTAAGGTCACTCATCCACGCCGATATATCAGAGACAATTGAATATCTGTAAATCAACTTCCTACGAGTTATTGGCGAAATACGGCTGCAAATGCTGCGAAAATATGTGAAAATTAGAGTTTCCGAATACACCATGTATGCGCCAGCCTAAATCATATTTAAACATTAATGGCATAAAATTATCTTTCCAATAAAGCCAGTTTAGTTGATACTAAAAATATTTTTTCATGCTTTTTACGACGCACAGTGGACCATATTTTGAGAAGGCGGCCAAAAATCATTTTTTTTCTGTTACCGATTTTAAAGTTATGTTATTCATTTGAAAGTAAATACTAGTAAACCTCGGGAGCAAAAAATTGCGACTCTATCTCAACTATATCATAGCGAACAGGGTCCTCGAAAATGGGCTTTCTCAGTATTTTGCTAAAATTAAAAATTTCTTTGTAAATTTTTATTTTTGAATGACTGTAACTTCTTTGATTTAAAAGATTTTGAAGTGAAATAAATTCTGTACAATTTTGTGGCTTCCATACTATTAATGTTAAAAATGTAAAATCTCTGGGTCATTCCGAAATTAAAAAAAAAATTTTTTTTAAAAAGGTCTAAATTTTCCGAAAATCTCCTACTTAATAGAGCATAACTCCTGCCAATCAAAAGCAGTCAGAAAAAATCTTGCACTCTTCTATATTCCGAACCCTCCCCTATACTATTGTACCCCATTATACACACGCCAGTTTCCGCCCGTGTGCACCAGAACAATTTTTCTGACCCAAGGTTAGTTATTTTCTGCAAAAGTTATGAATACAAAAGTTGACCACTATGTGGTTAGGATATATTAAGTTTGAGGTGATGTTTGTAACCGCCAAAAATATTAGATTTTTATCCATCTTTTATTATACGGATCGACTCAAAAACACTTTCTGAGTCGATTAAACGATGTCCGTCCGTCCGTCTGAGTGTTATGAATACAAAAGTTGGTCGTACCGGTGCACCGCGGTGTATTTTTTGCGTGTCGGTAGAGTTGTCAGGAGTTGTTATATACTTATTAAAAAGGGTTGAGATATAATGTTACTGGTACATTTACATAGGTATCTTTCAAAAGCATTAATAGTCTGAATTAGAGTCATATAGTTTAAATACCTGACAAAATAGGAAACAATTTAAATAACAGGTAAATGGTAAAAAAAAAACTGTTGCGACATAGCCCTTTAAGATATGAGCAGGTATGCTTCACCTTTTAAAAGGGGTTAGGGTGTGGGTTTTTTAAGCTTCTAAAACTGGTAATAAAAGATAAAAATTTGTAAATGGTAAAAAAAAACTATTGCGACATAGCCCTTTAAGATATGAGCAGGTATGCTTCACCTTTTAAAAGGGGTTAGGGTGTGGGTTTTTTATGCTTCTAAAAGTGGTAATAAAAGATAAAAATTTTTATTTTACATAATTGCAAGAAAGAGGATTTATAATAATGCTTCCACAATTATTATTCATTTCAATTTGTGCAATGGCTAAGTACAGAGATCTGGCAGATATTTATTTTCAACGAAATGATGTAGACGATATAATTTTGCACATAGTGAGCAACTACTTCTTTAAGAATTGTAACCTAGAAGATATTGAAATGCACAAAGGAAAAATTACTAATTTTGCATAGAATTTGAAAAGACGGTACGTTGAATGCTCTCATAGCAAGGCAAAGATATACAAACGTTACCAAGACTGGTTAATAAAGGAACTTATTTTTGAGAGTGCATCTACAACTGCCAACGAAAGTGGAAAAAAGGGTGGACCAGTAAAACCAATTGACGGATGTAGTGAAAGATTTCGAAGGCGCAAGCTGGAGAATATCAATGAAGAAATTTCTCAAAGAATTATTAAGGATTCATTTTTGCACCAAATTCAACCAACCCAAAATAAAAAAAATAAAATTTAAATAACTGAAAAAATAGTAGAAGCGAGCCCAAGGCGCACAAAGAGGATTTTGAAAAGCATTCCTACACCAATTGAAGATAAGAAATTTAGGCCGGAAGAAGCGTTGCCCTATTATTGGATTTGAAATTGACCAAAAATCAATATAAGGAATTGCGGAAGCGAACCAATGAAAATAATTGTGGAATTTTTCCAGAGTATCGAGATTTAGTTTCTGCCGAAAAAGAATGCTTACCGTCACAATCTGCTATTAGTGTCACTTCAACATCAGCAGAAATAAAATTGCAAGATCTCCTTGAACATATTGCAGAACGATTGCTAAATACGCTTGATACTGATCATTTAAAAAAAATTGGTAATGGCAGCATTACTTTAATTTCTAAATGAGGATGTGATGGATCCTCTGGTCAGAAACAATACCAGCAACTTAATGCGAAAATTCATCAGATGCTAATTTATTTATGGTATCTTTCGTTCCATTGCGCTTAACAAAAAGGTTTTAGAGCCGTCAACTAGTAGAGCAACAGAAATTGATATAAGGAAAAATGAAATTCCTTCTTCAACAAAGTATTGCAGACCAATAAAATTTGCATTCAAAAAGGAAACGAAAGATGTCATAACTGAAGAAATTCAAAAAATAAAAGATCCAATTAAGGAACTTGAACCAGTAATATTTAAATTTGACCAATATGACCAAGACATTGAAGCATATTTTCAAATGTGTCTCACAATGATTGATGGAAAAGTTGCACAAGCTTTAACTGGAACAAAGTCAACGTCAAGCTGTATTATACGCCAAAAGACATCAAGTCAATCAAGCCAGAAGACGATAGTTTTAAGGAAGCCTACGAATTTGGAATGTCCCCTCTTCATGCTAGAATACATTTCATGGAGCATATTCTTAAATTTGGTGTTTTGGAATTTGGTCCGTTAGGCAAAACAGTGAGAAAATCCACCAAAATGTTATGTACTAGAATACAACAAAAGCAAGTTTAACACTTAATATCTATTGTGCCTTTTGTTCAATATTGATGGTCGATATCTTGCATCGAAACCCCATATTCAATAACAAAAAATAAACCTGTTAAGTCAATATGTTATCTCCTTGAAAAGTTACATATTTTAAAATGCCTTCTCGTCAAATGCGGACCTCAAATTCGACAAAATAATAGCGTACGTTTTTAAGGAAATATCACTCCATTATATCGGCTTTTAGCAACTGAGTAGCCTATTTAGAATCTTTATTTTATTACTAGTCGGGCTTCGCTATGAGTTACCGAAACTTATTAACATTTTAAGGTTTATTTATTTATTTAAGTTTTAACTTCTACAACAAATGTTTTCGTAATGAACTTGTCCTACGAAGTTTGTATGGTACAATTAAAAAATTTCATAATTTTCTTATTTCTATGCTTGCTGATATACATACATACAATATTTTATTGTTTTTTCATTCGGTGCAAAAATTATCAAATTTTTCGGCATTCCTACTCAGGAGCAAGATATACATATATAGCTGCAGATGAGAAAAACATGGATTTTCCAAATTAAATCCGACAACACTTTACGATTGGCCTTGATATTAGAATATCATTTGGCAATAATTGATATTGGCGATTTTTGAATTTGGCGGTTTTTGATTTCGAAAATTTTTGTTTTTGGCGATTTTTGTTTTTGCCGAATTTAGTTATTTTATTCGTGGTTTTTGATTTTGGCGATTTTTTGATGCTGGCGATTTTTTTTAATTTGGCAATTCCTCCATATATTGCGCAACTACACACGTTGTTATCTAATGTGCTTGTCAAAAGTTTAAAGACTGTAGCTATCATACTACTTCAAATTTTTTTGTATAGCAGGCGCCGCGCCCACTAATCCTATCGCGACCATTTTTTTATCGGAATACTTCCTTTTTATAATACTTATTATATGATATTCTTTATTTATATGATGTCCTATATTTAGACTGCCTGGGAGAAGCCAAGCCCTCTGCACCGATGACGCCCATTTTTTGTTCGGCTAATCACATGAATTACATATCGGCTCACGCCAACTCCCAAGGCTCTCACTATTACAACTCCAGATATATCACATTTAATACTTACTTTATATGGGGGTGGCAGGTCCATTTATCTGATCCCACCCATTTTTGTCCGACTACTCACACTAATAGAAGATGAGCTCAAACAAATTTGGAAAGTTGTCTCTCTCTTTTATTACTTGAGGTGTACAATGATATTGAATAATAACTTTGTATGGGAGGTGCCAGACCCACTTATCTGATCCCGCCCATTTTCGGCACGATTACTAACATTAATAATAGTTGACATCACAGAAATTTGCAAAGCTCTCCCTAACATTGTATGATATTAAAAACTCACTTTATATGGGAGATGCCACGCCCATTAAAAATATCCAAAAAAAAAATTGTAGCCTATATTTCCTGCCAGATACACAGTAAGACTCTTTCAAAAATTCAGTAAGATGGTTCAAATGGCTTATCAAATAAAACAAACAAAAATATATTTGTGGATGCCATCAATGCAATCCTCTTTCATTCTTGTAAACCTTATTTGTTAATTTTTCTTTTCCAAACAATTGATCAAATCAAATTTTAACATGCTGCTAAATCATCAGAAAAATAAAACCAAAAAAAAATAAAAAAAATACAATTACATTTAACCACAACATCTACAATATGATGCTGCGGCAACACAACAATATCCACCGTATACAGTTATTTGAAAAGAGCATTAAGAAAATCAAACATGCAATATACTTATACATATACATATAGAACACCCAGCGGGCAAGCACTGTGAATATTTCCAACAACGTGAACTAACACGTGCTAACCATGAACGCATTTCCGGCGGAAATCGTTTTTAAATGTTACACACGCCAACATAATGGCAGCAGTAGCATGAATATGATTTGAAGGTTGAGTTAGTGTGTGTAATGGTCTATTTAACCAAACTCATACACACTCAAACTTATATATACTTATTTTCAGAATAGCGTGTGTAAAGCATACATAGTTTATGTGAGTTTTCGATTTCATTTCTAGTTGATATTTGTTAATATTCGTAAAATCATTTATCATGATTGTGGTATGGGTTGGTTGTTTTTGTTATGTTCGATTCTCCTTTTTCTGTTGCCAGTAATGCACTGTTGCCATACATTATATTCCAGTTATAGAGAACTTTACATTACGTGCCTGCAACACTATTTCCTACAGATTGTTGTTAGTGTAACAGTAACAGAGCTCGTACAAATACTCAGGTCATTGATTTTGGTTTTATTTCCGTTCATTCATTCGATAGCTTTTTTGAAATGTTGTTTTTTCTGTTTATGTACCCTACATTGGAAGGGACTGCTGAATTAATTTGGATGAGAATTTGTTGTTGAAAAAAAAAAATATGAAGTTATAGGCACTTTTGTAACCTTCAGCAGGGAAGGAGAGCCTTATTGGTTCTCTCAATTTGGAAATGTAATACAAGAGACGAAACCAAATAGGCAAATATCCTTAAGCGGCCAAATTTGACATTTAGGCCAATAAAAGATGGCTAGAAAATCGGGTGATTTCAATGTTTCAATGTAGCCTATAGCAAATTTATTATCTATCGGTCCTTAGTTTCAGGGACATCCTACATATGGTATGTAAAATTAATCTTAAGATATTTATGTTATTTCAAAAGATATTAAAGTTTTGGAAATGGAAATGTATACCAGATTTGAGTCATCTTTTTAAATATAGTTATGCTCATCAATGAATCTATGATACGCTGAATGTGTAATACTGAACGTGTAAATATACATATGTATATGGAATAAGAATCTAGGGAAATTGAATTGTTTTTAATTTAAGCAAAATCGGAAAATCAAAAACCCCACTAAAATGCAAAAGCTTAAAATTGTAAAAACACAAATTCGCAACAACGTAAGAAAGCAAAAAACAAAAAACGCAAAATATCAAAAACTCAACATCGCAGAAAGACAAAATCGCAAAATTTCAAACACGCAAAAACCTCAAATACGTACACAAGCAATACCTCAAAATCGAAAAATCGCAAAAACGCACCATTGTAAAAACACAAGATTCCAAAACCGAAAAATGGAAAATATGTAAAAATGCAAAATCGTAAAAATGAATATCGTAAAAAAGCAAACACGTTAAATCTCAAAATCGCATAAATCCAAAAACTGACAAAAAAAAACGCCAATTTTAAAGGTAATAAAAACGCAAAACGGCAAAAATTTGAAACCAAAAAGCGCAAAATCTTAAAAATGAAAAATGGCAAAACCGGCAACTGCAAATATCCTAATATCGCAAAATAGGAAAAACGCCAAATTTAAAACGCAAAACTTCAAAACACAAAATCGAAAAATCGCAAGTGCAAACAATGCAAATACGTCCAAATGAAAACTGGCGAGATTGTAAAGTCCAAAACCGAAAAATTTCAAATACCGGAAAATCGCGAAAATGCCAGATTGGAAAAAACTCCAACACGTAAAAGAGAAAAAACAAAAAATCGTAAAGTGCAAAATTGCAGAAACGCAAAAGTACAAAAAAAAAAAAAAACTTAAAAATGCATAATAGTAAAACACCAACAACCAAAAACGTAGAATCGAAAAGCGTAAAAACTTAAAAAATTAAAAATCGCAAACAACCCACAAACACAAAATCGCACAAACCGAAAACCGCAAGCAACGCACAACATCGCAACAAAATAGCAAAAACGACAGATTGTAAAAATCGTAAAAACTGATATTGGCAATAACGCAAAAACGTTAAATTCGAAAAAATTCAAATTCCTAATGCCGCCATATCGGAAAAATGGAAAAGATTGCAATAACGCAAAATCGTAAAATCCAAAAGTCCTGAAAACGCAAGCAATGCAAATTGTAAAAACGTAAAGACTTATAATCACAAATTATTATTTTAATTATTTTAAAAGAAAGGAATTTTAAGTAAATAGCTCATATCCGTTGCATTAGGATATATCCTTTAGCCAGAAAGCGGCTTGTTGTGAGCTCTAAATCTCCACATTCATCCGGTTTCCTACTCCTATATTAACTTAGAAATTCAGTTTCACCAGCAAATTTCCTGACTGTTTCCCAGCTTGTTCCCCTGGATAGAAGTCTGACCTCTGTTCTCGCAAGTGCAGGACAGTAACAAAGGTAGTGTTCTAGGGTTTCGTCATCCTCTCCGCAAGCTCTACATGTGGCCGATTCCGCCCGTCCTATATGGTATAGCTGGTATAGGTGAGCCCTAAGGGCAGAGTGGTCAGTGAGGATGCTAATTGCTCTTCTACTCAGATTAAAGATCTCCCTAGTCTTCGAAGTTTTGGGAGTGCACATATAATATCTTTGTGACTTTACCCACGTCAGTTTCCTCCCAAATTGATAAATGCGAACTGATACCCCAGTACGCTAGTTTTAATTTGAGAGACTTGAAATGTATTGGGTTTTATAAATTGACTCTTTCCAGTAAGGAATCCCCTGGCCAGTTCGTCAGTTATCTCATGTCCCATCACACCACTGTGTCCTGGGATCCAAACAAATTAAAATATATGCCCCATCTGGAGAAGTTTGCCATCTCTTCCTCACACTTGAGGATGGCGCTTGATCTAATTTTGTTCGAGGATATCGCCCTGATAGCCGCTAGATTGTCTGCAAATATTTTTACATATCCGGTATTGGGATTTCCCTTTATGTCAATAAATCTAATACATTCCAATTCAGCCTGAGGAACAGAGTTGTAGTCCGGAAGACAGAGGTTTTTTTTACCGGTAGAACGGTCTTCATCATAAAAACCTACGCCAGCCTTACCATCCAGACTAGATCCGTCCGTATAGTAATGTGACCCTCGAAAGTTTTGTTTCCGTATACTGCAAGGTGTGTTTGTCGACACTTACGCAATTCTATCACTGCTAATATCCACTGTAACGGATCCCGGTATTTGTTCCAAAATTGTATGGTATCTGGTCACATGCTAGGTGACATATTCCCCTGTTACCCTTAATCGTAGCATGGCCAGAGCACTTCCCTTTCATTTATGTCCATATGACTACGGATGCGTAAGTTAGAACAGGTCTCACGACGCTTCTGTATAGTCAATGTGTCATCCTCGGATTTAAACTCCATTTTGAAGCTACAGCTTTTCAACAAATGTCCCATATACGGTGAGCTTTCACAACCTTGCTATCGATATGGTTCTTGTAAGTCCGCTTTTTATCGAGAATCACCCCAAAGCGGGGTTCATCAAAATCCATTATTCTCGTCTTCCTGGTAAAGACACAAATTTCAGTCCTCTCCGGCTTCACATTTAATTCCCCCGGTTGTGCCCAGTTATATGCTATTTCGAGTGCATCCGGTGCATAAATTTCTAGGATCTTTCTCCCTTAATAGTATCGCTACGTAATCTGCGTAGCAGACAGGAAACCCTTATTGGCTAGAATCTTTAAAAGACTGTTTATAGTGGTCACCCAAAGCAGGGGGGATAAAATTTCTCCTAGATGTATTCCACAATGAACATTGTCTCTTATTCTAATGCTACCAACCTCGCAACTTATGCATCTATTCTCCCGGTCTATGTGGAATTCGGCTAGAGATTGGAGTACCATATTGGCTGATACATTAATAAAAGATCTTCTATATCAATAAATATAGCTACGGTGAACTTTTTTAAATCAAAAGATCTTTCGATGTGATATACCAGTTCATGAAGCCCTTTAAATAAGCGTGTTGTTTGAAACTCAGTAACTCATTTGGGATTTGAGATTTAACCATATTGTCGACTATCCGCTCCATGATTTTCAATACGAAAGATGTAAGACGTGTCGGTCGATAGGCTTCTGAGTTCGCGTAAACTTCCTTTCCGGGGTTTAGTATGAATACCACTTTGGCCTCCTGCCATGCCCTGGGGGTGTAAAGAATATGCTAGCCAGGCTGCTTCCCGTCTAATAAAGAACAAACAGGTTTTAATGGAGTAACAAGGATGTACAAATATTACATTATAATTATCATTTTTATATTTTCTAAAGTAGAATAATTAGAAAATTTTCAATTAGAGTGTACTCGATAGGCACAGATCCAAGTTTCGTAATCAATAATGAAGCGTTCCTTAAAAAAAATGTGTTATTAGATCCAACCAATTTTTGACGGCATAGAAACCCAAAATATCATTCAAAATGGTGTTGAATTATCCTTTCGAAAATTCAACATGTATCATGTTAGCACAAAATCTTTGATTCCCTTGACATATTGTTAACCATTTGATGTTTTTATCGTCTGAGGTACTATACTCCTTCAAAACTTTATCTGTCTTTTGCGAAGTGTTGGCACCACTGGCCTGGCCACCTGGCCTTCTGCAATATCCTCAATATCTCTGCAGCAGAAATTTCATTCCGCATTCAAAATTTTAAGGAACAATGAGTTCAACAAAAACATGCATTGTTGAAAGCGCCGATATCACTTTCATTGGGGCTTGGTACTACATCTGAAACTAGAGATCAAAAGGAATAAAACTGCTTTAAAAATTTTTCATTTCGTCGTCTTTTTTCTTTTTTAAATGACTAACAATTTTCCAAAAATATATTTATATAGTCATAATCACCCTACCATGCCACCATTGGCGCCCAATGAAAGACGAGGTCGAACGAATGTCGATAACGTCGTTTTAAAGCATTACGAATTTTGAGAATAAATATTCCAGAATATTTAATGCGTAAGAAAAAATTTTTTTATGGGCAATTAACTTTTTGTTTATGGAACAAAAGTAAAAATTTTATTTTCTTTTAATTTTGGTACATATTACAAAATATCTACGACGTCGAAATAATTTATTAAAAATTTAAAAGGTCATTAAAGGAAAATGTCTTTAAAAGACAGTATTTTTTCCTGATATTATAAAATAAAATAATTCAGAGAATTGCCAGGAATCTCCACTTTCATTCAATAGTGATTTCAAAGAGAATTTAAGCAGATTTAATAGGGACCATTGACGTTTTCGTAAATATTATTCAAAGTAGCTTATTCTTTTAAAAATAGTAAACCATGCGCTAGATATTTGTATATAATATTAAAAAAAAATAAATTTTATTATATTTTAAATAAAATCAGAGATTAGAAAATGTTAATCGCTTTCAACTGCTATATAATGCATCATCTTTGCTTATTTCTAAGCAAAAAATATTATTTTTATTAATTCAAATGAGGGGGATCCCATTTATAAAGAAAATATTTATTTATTTTTTACGATTTATTTAACAAAAGAGAAAAATGTATCATGAAAGAAATGCACACAGTGAAAATTATATTTATTTTAAATTTTGTAACAAGTGTCCCCCTCATTTGTATAATTAAAATTATTGAATTTATTTTAGGAAAACACAAAAAAAATATGTGATTTTCTATCTTATTTTATAACAGCTGAAATTCTAAATTTTAGGGGCTTTTAAAATCGTATTGCCTCATTCTTTTAGAAAACTTTTATTTGTTAATACCATTTTTTATTTTAAGTTCACTTCACGCTTTCTGGTTTAGGGATTGTGAGTAGATTTTAGTATTTGCAGTTTAAATAAATTGTAATTCGTTGGTGCTTAGTGAAAATGTATGTAATTTTAAGAACAAACGAGATCATGTTACAACAACAATTGTTATTCAATGTATGTTTTTTTTATTTTTTTTTTTTTTTTTTTTTGCTTCTTTTGCAACCTCTTTTTATTCTGGCTTGACAAATGACTTTGGTAATGGTGCGGGCATCAGCTGAAAAATTCGATTTGTCAAGTTTTATTGACGATGAAAAACAGAAAAAAAAATTAAGGCACAAAACAGAATACCAATTGGAAAACAAACTCGTTGAACTGTTTGTTTTTCAAATTCGACTTGATATTGTTTTAGTTCAGTTGATGCATAATATTTTTCTTCTACTTTTGGCTAAAATTCAGAGTTAAATTAAAGCTGTTGTTTGTTTTCATTAATTTTATGGTGTTACAGGGTTTATTTTGGATCTTTTGTGCCATTTAAGGTAAATTAATTTTTCAATGATTTAGTTAAATATTTTTTAGTATAAATATGAATTTAATTAAAATGTAGAAAATAATTTGTATACCCTTTTCCACTATGTTGTAAGGTCTTAAACGGTAAGTTTTAATGTTTGTTGTTACCCAAAATGGCTACAGAATAGTTTTCTTCGACTATTAAGCATGGGTTGTCCATCGTTCCGTCTACGTATATGATATCAAGGCAACCTGGATTTTAAACTAAAGTGCAATTTTGCACATTATCTTTGACAGGCTAAATAGGCATTTGAATTTTGAAGAGCAAAGCTAAGTTATACCAATCCACTCACAAATTATTATCCTTGTGAAGTGGCGTATAATTTCCCTATGATCCAAATAAAATATTATGGACAAACCATAGTTTTTTTATAATTTTCAAAATTTTTCATATTGTTCTTATTTTTCTTTTAAATTTATTGAAATGAAAAGTTTCTATTATTTACATTTTGTGCGAACACCACTTTTTATTGCAAAATAAAAACCATATTTGTATTGCACAATTTTCACAGTGGCCGCAGGAATTTAGGTAATTCAAAGTTAAAGATTAACAAAAAAAATTCTCCAAATTCAAATTCATGCTTTATTTAAAAAACAAGTAAGAGTGTTAAATTCGGCTGTGCCGAATCTTTGATACCCTCCACTTCGATTTGAGTCTTGATAATAAATGTAAATGAAAAAGTAAACAATTTGTTAAACTTAATACCAAATTATTTCAGCAAATTCTTTGGGTTGGTTTTCGTCTTTTCTATTATTTCGGATTTATTTCGGTGTTTGCTTTTTGGTCATCGTGGTTGCTGATCGGCATGCATTTAGGTTATATACCTATATGCATGCGTTTCCGGTTATATGACATAACTTCTCGTTTAATTTAGTTTTTGCTAATTAAATAGCTCGCCCTAACCTCCATTTCAAAGGTAATGGTTGTGTAGGGTGGCTATATCATTAAATCGTGCTAATTGGAGATGGTTGTATAGTTTCTTTTAACTGGCCAAATATTTCTTCATTCCGGCCATATAGGTCGGATGGAGTAACAAAATAATAACCAAATAAAAACTCTCTCAATTTTTTTATTAAAATATCGCCATATTTGGAAAACATCTATACTAATATTATAAAGAGGTAATGTGTGTTTGTTTGTTTGTTTGTTTGTTTGTTTGTTTGTTTGTTTGTTTGTAGGAGGTAATCTCCGTAACTACTCATCTGATCTTCTTGAAATTTTCACAGAGTCTTGCTGCGGATATGGGAAGTGCTATAGGCTATAATTTTTTTAATATTTTTAGTGGGCGTGGCACCTCCTACATAAAGTAAATTTTTAATATCATATACATATATTGAGTACTATGATAGAGAGAGCTTTGCAAATTTGTGTGAGGTCACCTATTGTTAATATTTGTGGCCACGCCGGTAATGGGCGCGATCGGATAAGTGGGCGTGATGCCTCCCATACAAGTAATAGTTCAATATTGTATATATCGAGTGCTGTGATAGATAGAGCTTTTCAAATTTTTCTGATGTCACCTATTATTAATGTGAGTAGTCGGATTCAAAATGGACAGTATCGGACCAATAGGCGTGGCACCTGCCATACAAAGTAAATATAAAATACCATATATCTGGAGTACTGTAATAGTGAGAGTCTTGGGAGTTTGTGTGACCCCATAAGTTATTCAGTTGATTAGTTAGACAAAAAATGGGCGTGATCGAAGCAGTGGGCGTGACACCACCCTTACAAAGTAAATATATGATATCATATAACTGGCGTGCTAAAAAAGGAAGCTTTGACACTTTGCACGAGCCTATCAGATCTTCTTATGAGTAGTCGAACAAAAAAACTGGCGGGTTCACACCAATGTGCGTGGCACTCCCCATGCAAAGTAAAAATTTAATGTCATATTTCTGGAGTACTGTAAAAGAGAGAGCTTTGTGGCTTTGCGTGAGCCCATAGGTTCTTTGTGTGATTAGTCGAACAAAAAAATGGGCGTGATCGAAACAGTGGGCGTAGTACCGCCCATGCAAAGTAGATATCTAATATCATGTAACTGGTGTACTAAAAATGGGAAAGACTCGACATTTTGCATGAGTCCATCAGATATTAATGTGAGTAGTCCAATAAAAATGGGCGGGATGGGATTGGTGGGCGTGGCACCTCCTATATAAAAAATATGAAGCACTATGAAAGAGACAGTCGTTTGACAAGTTCATTAGTTATCAATGTGATTTGTCGTGGAAAATATATCGCCAAAATCAATAATCGCCAAACCCAAAAATCGCGAAAAATAAAAATCGCCCAAAAACAAAAACCTTCAAAATCAAAAATGGACAAAATCAAAAATAGCCAAAAAAAAAAAAAATTGCCAAATGACATTCTAAGTTCAAGGCCAATAATTAAGTGTTGCCAGATCTAATATGGATAATCCATATTCTTCTCATGGGCAGCTACATGTACTTTGCTTCAGGGTAGGAACGCCGAAAAATCTGATAATTGTTGTACCGAATGAAAAAACAAAAAACATTGTATATCAGCATCAGCAAGCATTGAAATAAAAAAATCTATACTAATATTCTATACTAACATAATAAAGAGCTAATATTTGTTTGTTTGTTTGTTTGTAGGGGATAATCTCCGTAACTACTCATCTGATCTTCCTGAAATTTTCACATAGTCTTACTGCGGATATGGGAGTGCTACAAGCTTTAATTTTTTTAAATATTTTTAGTGGTCGTGGCACCTCCAATACAAAGTAAATTTTTAATATCATATATATTAAGTACTATGATAGAGAAAGCTTTGCAAGTTTGTCTCAAGTAACTAATCTATTATTAACGTGAGTAGTCAGACAAAAAATGCGCGAGGTACCGCCATACAAACTTAATATTAAATGTGATATATCTGAATTAATGTATTAGCGAGTGCCTTGGGACTTTGAGTGAGCCGTTTCATAATGATTCGGAAGGGGGGAGTGGGAGGGGGAGGGTGAAGCGAAGCACACCGGGTTACATCTAGTAGAAAATAAATTTATAATAATAAATATTCAAATTAGCGATGCCAAACGCAAAAAACCAAATGTCCCAAACATTTTAAATAAAATAATTTGTTCTCTTTATTTTCTGAAAAACTTCAAATTTTCATCCAAAAAATTGTGAGAATTTATATATAAAAAATAACATTCTCATCAAATTGCGTTTATTTATGTAACAATTTTTGTGTTCGCAATTCTTAAATATCATTTGAGGTTTTCTAAAATTCATTGAATTTAAATCTGTAGTCCGATTCTGTAAAAACGATCCGACAATCGCAAAATATATCGACAGCTATTGTTGTTTGCACTAAGGATTAAGTGATTCACTAAGTACATACATCTTAACGACAGTCAACAAATCTATTTTTCTATTTCTTTAAATTGTAAACGAGTGGCATCTCTGTCAAAATAAGCGAAAAACACGAAGAAGAATAGAAAATAAACAAATTACTTCGTGTTTGACAGGATGATTTTATGTTTATGTTTAATATCTTTTTTTTTCTAATATTTCTGTGTATTTATTTGAAAATGAAATAATGAATTGAATATGCTATTTAATTTTTTTATTTATATAAAAAAGTTTATTAATTAAAGCAAAATATTTTCACTATTTTATGATTTTTATTTATGTATGACGACATTTCAACCTAAAAATTTAAGTTTTTATCGATTGAATAAACAACACAAAAATGGTTGTAGTTTAGATAACAACAACAGCTGACTTTAACAATAGCGAATATCGTTTAAAAATTTTACTGATAATTTTGCAATTTTCTTTTTTAACGATTCGACTATCGTTAAAAGAAGTTACTGAATCGCGGTACTGAAAAGCTATTAATTTCTCCTGAATGTCAAGATTTTTTTTAAATCTAAAAATTTTTTAAATGTAAACATAGGTATTTGGTTTTTTTTTTTGGAATTTCAATTTGTGTTTAACGAATAAAATTTATATATTAAAGATGCAATTGATGTCTTCTAAATTTAAAATTATTATTTCCGACGTTTTGATATGATTTTCTGAAATTCAATTAATATTTTCTAATTTATAATTGGAAATTTTAATTCCAGTTTTTAGAATTGATATTTTCTTAAATTTGAATGGAAAATTTCAAAAGTGCAATTTTGTATTTATGTGAATAATAATGCTTTAGTAATTATAAACAATTTTTAAAAATGTAAAGATGTTATCGCAATCAGATACATTGTAAAGCAGAATAATAATTCTATATAACTATGTAGAACCGTTTTGAAAGCAAACAAGTAAGAAAATTTAGTCGGTCTAGACCGACTATACGATACGCTATACCATGCGTTTATATACTCTATCTCTCAGGCCCAACTAACTGGATATAGAAAATAAGCGTAAACCAAATTTGAGTGGGATTTTTTTTAATTTTTTTGGCTTCAGATATGAAAAAGTTCATATCGGATGCTATATCTATATGGGGACTAGGCCTAAAAATGGACCGATCCTGACCATGTTTGGTAAAGTCTCTTGTATTTTCTAAAAATATATACAAACAAAATTTGAGAAGAATCAGTGCAATATTTTTGTTTTTTGATAGATTTAAGTGAAGATCGGGAAACAGCTCTATATGGGGCCTATGACTAAGAGTTGTCCAATAGGGATCATTTCTAGACTACTGATTAATGGATGTAATATATACATACAAACCCAATTTGACTAAGATTTGTATGATAACTTGGATCTTATGGCAATATATGTTGATTTCATAGGGGTCATTTGTATGGGGGCTAGGTCTGAACATGGACCGATTTTCACCATGGCCGATAGAACATAAAATACCAAATTTCAGCAAAATATACTCATATTTGCGACCTGCAGTTTGATTACAAGCTTTACATGGACACACAGACGGACGGACGGACGGACGGACGGACGGACGGACGGACGGACGGACATCGTTAAATCGAATCAGATAGTGATTCTGATTCCATCGGTATATTTTTGGTTGTTACAAACAGCAGCACAAAGTCATTATACCCAAACCACATAGTGGTATAGGGTATAAAAATCATTGATGAACTCGGTAACTCTATTTTGTAAAGACAACAAAAAGTTAATATGCCAAACTTATGTTCATGTTTGGAAAAGAATAATGAAAATACGTATGAAATAAAAGACCAGCCCGTGTATAATCTTAACATTGTTCTGTAAAATATCCAGTTGAAAATATTAACATTCATGTTAAGCTAATTATAACAAACAAAAATTGTGGCGCCATCTACTGTGGCATAGTCACGCTGAGCAAAATGAAGTGACACTCTGTTAATGCAAAAGAAATGTATTTTCCCCACAACAAAATATTGCAGAATTTTATGTAAATAAAATAATATACCGACTTATTTCTAACAACTGCATTATGGATATACTATATATGTATATTATAATGTAATATATGTATATTATTTGTATTATTTAATATGTTTATATAAATTTATAAATAAATTTATACATCAAATTTTTTTTTTTGCTATATTTACATTGTTTTTTTTTTTTATTAACAACTAGGTATCTTAGCATTATTTGCTTTAGATGTTGGTGAATTTTTACTCCCTTTATATTAACTCGTAGTGTCTGCTTGTCGAAAAAAATTTGGATCGATTTTAACCAATTTCCCGTGAGCCATTCGATCTGAAACTTTGCAGGCAGGCTCGTGGTGATAACAGAATAAAATATCAGGTCCTCTAACTTAATATATGTCATATATGTAAAAAAAAATATGGCACATCTTTAGTATTTTTTCAGCAACACCGAAAAATATTTGTTTGAACAATTTGTCCATTTTTTACCGACAAGGAAACCCAAAATTTCAAAACACAAAATTAAAAAATATTTTATGTTGAAAAAACAGTTATTATAATTAATAATGTACTCTCTGACTCACTGCCCAATTCCACAACACTGTATGTTTAAAATATATCTGGAGCTATGAGCGTTAAAACTTATAATGTAGGTACTCTTAACGGCGTTAACGAAGAAGGATTTTTTGGAAATTCAAATAATAAGTAAATGGTCAAAAAGGTGAAAAACTATACTTCCTTACCTTCTAAACAAGTGAATTAAGAAAATTGTATATTTTATATGAGGATTCTACCCGATATAACCATCAGTCAATTTTTCTGCAAATCGGGCGGCTTATGATGTAAAAATGCCCAAAAATAGTAAGTAAATTTCACCAAGCACATAAACCAAAACTGAATTATTTTAATACAAAGATTTCATCTTAGACTTAGAAAGTGCATTTTCTATAAAAACCCCTGTCTGAAAAAATTACATTTTTTAAAAAAATTAACTGTTCTTAAAAGTACCTTTTCTGAAAAAAGTACCTTTTCTTAAAAAAGTTCCCTTTCTTAAAAAAGTACCCTTTCGTTAAAAGAACCTTTATTTAAAAATTACCTTTTATTGAAATAGTGCCATTTATTTAAAAAGGACCTTTTATTCAACCAGTACATTTTCTTAATACAATATCCTTGGCTACAAAAGTACCTTTTCTTAAAACATTACCTCTTCTTAAAAAATACATTTTCTCAAAAAAGAATGAATTTTCTTAAAATTTTTTAAGAAAAAAATCGTAAAAAGGATATTTCATATAAAAGTACCTTTCCTTCAAAAAGTAACTTTTCTTATTAAGCTATTTTTTCCTTTAAAAAGTAGCTTTCTTAAAATATAACCTTTTCGTATAAAAGTACGTTTTCGCATAGAAGTACCTTTTCTTCGACAAGTAACTTTTTTTAAATTTCATTTTTTAAAAAAGTATCTATTCTTAAAAATGGACCTAAAAATGTTCTTCTTAAAAAAGTGCGTTCTCTTAAAAAGTTACCTTTTCTAAAGAAAACGAACTCTTCTTTTAAAAGTAAAAATTTTGCAAAAAAAAAACCCTTTTTAAAATAGCACCTTTTCTTATAAAGTACTTTTATCAAAAGAGTACCAATTCGTAAAAAAGTGTTTTTTTTTAAAGTACCTCTTCTTAAAAAAGCACCGTTTCTTAAAAAATTTATCTTTTCTTAAAAAAGTACATTTCCTTAAAACAGTGCCTCTTCTTAAAATAAGTATATTTTATTTATAAGTACCTCTTCTTAAAAAAGAACCGTTTTTCAAAAAATTTACATTTTCTTAAAAAGAGTACCTTTTCTTAAAAAAAAAGTACCGTTTCTTAAACAAGTACCTTTTCTTAAAAAAGTACCTTTTCTTAAAATAGTACCTTTTCTTAAAGAATTTTACTTTTCTTAAAATAGTACCTTTTCTTAAATAAGTACAGTTTCTTAAAAAATTTTACTTTCCTTAAAAAAGTGCCTTTTCTTAAAACAGTGCCTTTTCTTAAAATAAGTAGATACCTTTTCTTAAAAAATAACCTTTTCTTAAAAAAGTACCTTTTCTTGAAAAAGCGCTTTTTTCTTAGAAAAAAAGTAAATTTTCTTAAAAAGTAACTTTTCTTAAAAAATATATTTTCTTAAAAAACTGCCTTTTCCTAAAATAGTACCTTTTATTAAAAAGTAAATATTCCTGAAAAATAAAGTCACTAAATGTGGCAAAAAGAGAATCAGCATATTGATTACAATATTCACTGGGCATTGTGTAATAGGGCATATAGATGGCCCCACCAATAAGTGCCCTAGAAGCCGAAATCCTTTTTTACCAAATCCATCCTAAAGGGCATCACAGTAGCAATATACATAGTCTCCGAATGCAATCAATTTGAAACCGGCTACCAACCGAACCTAAAAAAATTATAATTTTTGAACAAACCATATATGTAGTTATTTTACAACTAGGTACTTATAGGATATATATAACATCCTTAAATATTAATTTTAAAAAATATACAAAATAACTTAAAAATATGGTAGGCAAAAAATTTCTTTAAAATGAGATAAGTCAATAAAAACAATGGTGCTTGGTAACGTTTATAAAATTTAATTATATATGAATCTATTTTAGCATAAACTTATTAAAAAAATATTTTGGCCAATTTATTTATTAATGTTAACTATTTGTGTTTAATATAATATATATATATTTTAAAAGGTTGCTACCTATAAAACTAAAAAAATTTTAAAATTTAGTATGCCCCGTCGAGCTTCGCCACGTATCGAACAATTAAAACACTTCAATGGTTGAGTTAGAAATTAAATCAGGCTTAAAATCAATTAAAAACATGACACATTTGTTGGAAAAATCAATCTATATTCTGCCAACCAACCAACCCTCATCAGTAACCAAAAGCAGTAAATAGTTTGCTTGATAAAAAGTTTAGTTCATATTCCTTTGCTGTGTAACCAATGCAATGAGAATCCAAGCAAAGAGTTATACTATTAAGCCTTTTCCAATATAACAAACTAAAATATATAACAACTTTGAAACAAATGTTTTTGTATATGTGTTCACATTGCATATTACAATACGTGTTGTTCTTTTCTTGAAAACAACAATTTGAAAACGCATTTAGTATTAACGGTGTGCCGTTAAAATTCATATTTTCGATCTATATAATTTTAATGATTGAGTTAGAAATTAAATCAAGCTCAATATTAAAAGTTTTTACTTCAAATGAAGCCGATTTTTGATTTTGAAAATATTTGGCGAGTTTTGTTTTTCGGGATTTACGATTTTGGCCATTTTTGAATTGGATATTCCGTCCATTTTATTTTATTTTTTTATTTTATTTAAGATTTAGATAATACATAAATGTACATACTAAATTTATGAAGCTATAGCAACAAGGCCTTAAGCTAATTAGGTGGTAATATCTATATTTTTTAAAGATTATATTTACAATATTTAAATTCTATTATACATATTAATACATTTTAAATAATTTATTATTTGTTTGATAGACTGAGTTGAGGGAAAGGATAATAGGGATAGGGGATTAACATCGGAAAATATTTGATACAGTCCGAGAGGATATGTGAAACACAGAGCCTAGAGTTGTTATCACATCCACACGTTGGGGGACTGGTTCCTGAGATTATGTAGGTGTGTGTTAATTTTGTATGTCCCAATCTGAGTCTAAGAAATTTAATAATATCTAGTCTGTTAATAAAATTATTATCTGGTAAGTATTTATATATAGTGTTTTTAGTAGGATTAATTGATTTGTACCAACTGTTAGTTAAATTCCATGTATCAGAATTTAAGCTATAAATGCTAGAATTTGCTGTCCTTTTAATGTCCGAAAAATTTCTATTTACTGTCATGAGTAAAGGAGATTTAAGTGCCTGATTGGCAGCAAAGTCAGCGAGCTCATTACCTGGTATGGAGGAATGGCCTGGAACCCAAATTAACATAATTCTGGGGAAATTTTTAATCAATGCTTTTCTGATATTCATTGCATAAAAGTTGTTGTTATTAATATTTATTATGGCATGAATTGCCGAAAGTGAATCAGTGCAAATAGCGAATTTCCTATTTCTCTCGCAGAGTCCAATTGCTTCGTATATTGCCATTATTTCAGCAGTAAATACAGTACTAAAATCAGGAAGTAAAGATGAATAAATAACATCGGTCTCTGAACTAACGGCAAATGATACGGTTTCATTTGTCTTTGATCCGTCTGAGTAGATAAAAGTTCTGTCGTAGTGTTTACTGATAATTTCTTGAAACATTAACGATATTGGTAGGATGGTGTACTTTCCTTTTTATAGTTTGATAGGGATAAGTCAATTGACTTCATATTTAAATGCCATGGAGGGTGGCTTAAAGCACTAGATTTGGCAATCTTAGTAGGTAGGTAAAACTCGGTGGTGTTTTTCAAGGTGTGGTAAAGGGCGGATTTAATTTTATGTGATTTACAAGATCTATATTTATCAAAAGCAGATCTGAGAGGTGTATCTTGACAAAACATAATAGATTTAATAAGTTTCTTCGATTCGAGTTGGTATAATAAATCTAAATTTAACATATTTGCTTCAAAGTTAATGTTATTTATTGGAGTAGTTCGTAGTGTGCCTAGGGCATGTCGAGTTGCCATGTTTATAACCGTTTTTACTTTTTTGAGATAGGTTTTAGAAGAATTTCCATACAGGAATAAAACATACCTGACTTTGGATATAATGAGGGCTTTCACCACATTTAGTAGGGTAGCAGTGCTTGTATTGAATTTAGGATACGATAAATATTTAATAATATTAGTACGATTTACTAAAGCTCCAACCAGATAATCAATATGGCTATTCCATTTAAGAGTCCTATTAAATATCACGCCTAATATTCTCAATTTGTTAGTTTGTGTAAGATGGATATTACCTGTAACTAAATTAGCGGTACAGTTGTGTTTCCTACGTACGTGCATGTACTGGTATTTGTTCTCCGATAGCATTGCACCAGAACCCTCACACCAATGTAAAATATTATCGAATAGATTGCTGATATTAAGATTGGGGTTTTTCTTTTTTTTCGATTTGATCAGTATACTGAAGTCATCTGCATATGCACAAAATTTAATATTCTTTTGAAGAGACATGATATCGCATAACTTGTTGTATGCAATGAGGAATAAAATAACAGATAATGGAGATCCCTGGGGGATTCCATTATATAAATCAAAAGATTTTGAATATGTTCTTCCCAACCTTACCATGAATTTTCTATTGATCATAAAATTTGCAATATAGTTTATTATCTTCGGTCCAACTTTCCACTCAATAAGCTGATCGATCACCGTATGAATGCCAATCTTGTCATATGCTTTTTCGAAATCTAGGGATATTATTGTCAGATGACCCTTGGAAGCCAAACTACTAGCTGCCAAGTGCTCAACATAAAGTAGCGAATCGGCTGTCGATTTACCCTTTTTGAATCCCATTTGATTATTGTTAAGGAGCTTACTGGAATTAATAAACCACCAAAGTCTATTAGCAATTATTCTGTCAAGTACTTTACCTATGCAGGAATTCAGTGAGATAGGCCTTTAAGACTTAGTCTTAGTTCGATCTCCATTTTGTTTTGTTAAAATATAGCTTGTAGTTGTAGTTCTTATTACTGTTGTCTTTTATATTATCACTTTTTTGTTTTTTGTCTACTTTTCCTTGAGTGATGTACTTATTTTCTATATTCACCCCTGTTCTTGAAACCACTATCACAAAAAAATCACAAATGAAAAAATTCTTAAATCCACGAGTTTTTTGCTGTTCTCTAATTTCAATAAGAATATTTTTTCTCGTTTTAATTCACATAGAAAAGGCTTTGTGAAATCAAAACAAATGGTCTTTTTTTCTAATAAGCAGTTCTTAACAGATAAAAAAACAAGTAAGAAAATTATAGTCGGTCTAGACCGACTATAGGAACCCTATACCATGCCTTTAGAGACCCCATCTCTCAAGCCCAACTAACTGGATATAGAAAGTAAGCATAAACCAAATTTGAGTGTGATTTTTATTAATTTTTTCGGCTGCAGATATGAAAAAGTTAATATCGGATGCTATATCTATATGGGGACTGGGCCCAAAAATGGACGGATCCTGACTATGTTTCGTAAAGTCTCTTGTATTTTGCAAAACTATATACAAACAAAATTTGCGAAGAATCAGTGCAATATCTTTGTTTTTTGATAGATTTATGTGAAGATCGGGAAGCAGCTCTATATGGGGCCTATGACTAAGAGTTGTCCAATAGGGATCATTTTTGGACTACTGATTAATGGATGTAATATATACATACAAATCCAATTTGACTAAGATTTGTATCATAATTTGGATGTTATGGCAATATATGTTCATGTCATAGGGGTCATTTGTATGGGGGCTAGGTCTGACATGGACCGATTCTCACCAATTTCAATAGCGTTCATCCCATGGCCGATAAAAGATCAAATACCAAATTTCGTCAAAATATATTCATATTTGCGAAATGCAGTTTGATTACAAGCTTTACATGGACACACAGATGGACGGACGGACATCGTTAAATCGAATCAGATGGTGATTCTGATTCGATCGGTATAATTAAAGATGGGTGTGGTCAAATATTTTTGGTTGTTACAAACAGCAGCACAAAGTCATTATACCTAAACCACATAGTGGTATAGGGTATAAAAATGATTGATATTTAAACTCTAACATGCTTTTTATTGAACTTTGTCATTATTTTAAAAAATTAGACATTAATTTTATGAAAAAAAACGATTTTAAAAAACGTCTACATTTTGCGCTGATTTAAAAAAAAAACCTCGTAATAAGTGGTCGATGTTAATAAAACACACATTTTGCGATGATGCTGTTCTATAACTATAATAAAAACTTTTTATTTACGTCCATATTTTTCACAACTTCTTACATTTGCAATTAATGTACTTTCAAAAGTTTAAAGATTGCTGCTTATAGTACTTCATATTTTTTTTGTATGGGATGTATCACGCGCACTAATCCTATCCCGCCCATCTTTTATCTGACTACTCACATTAATATCTGATGGACTCATACAAAGTGTGAAGACTTTTCAGTTATATTCTAATATACATTAACTTTGTATGGGTGGCGCCACGCCCACTGCACCGTTCAAGCCCATTTTCGTTCAACTAATCACATGAACAAGTTATGGGCTCATGCAAAGTCCCAAGGCTCCCACTATCGCAGTACAGCAGATATACAAGAATTAATATTTACTTCGTTGGGAGATTCCATGCCCATTGGTCCGATATCGACCCTTTTTTGTCCAACTACTCACATTAATAAAAGATGACCTCAGACAAACTTACAAAGCTGTCTCTGTCATAGAACTCGAGATATATGATATTTAATAATTATTTTGTATGGGAGGTGCCACGCACACTTATCCGATCCCACCCATTTTCGCATGGCTACTATCATGAATAATAGGTAACCTCACACAAATTTGTAATTCTCTCCCTGTCATAGTACTCAATATATATGATATTAAAAATTCACTTTTTATGGAAAGTGCCACGCCCACGCAAAGCATCACAGAAGAATTATAGCCCATTGCTCTTTCAGGATACATGGTAAGACTCTGTGAAAATTTCAGGAAGATTGGTCCAATGATTTAACCTCCTATAAGGTACAAACCAACAAACTTTCGCTTTTATATATATATAGATTTTAACGTCTGACTTTTATAATTCCCGAAAAATAACGACTTCAAAAGTGGAAATTATTAAAAATTCACAAAGCTGGGTCCATATAATTATGGTAATATTTAAATCTAGTTTAGTTATAAGGTAAGTTATAATATTATTTAGAAGGTATTAGAATTGCCTTAAGTACCGGAAATTGAGTGATTTTTTATTAAAATGGCAAAGTCCAAAATAATATAATATGTGATTATTATTTCAAAGTCCTGTACATTTTGAATTCAAAAACAAAGATGTCTTGAGGCTGATTGCCTTCGTTTTGTTTGCGCCAAATTTCTCTATGAGCTCGTATTATTTCAAGAATTAGAAATAAGAACTCAAAGTCAATCACAAATTTTTAAGCAATTTTAATTTTAATTTTTTATTTTAAATGTTTTCTTCGGATCCGAAGGTGGTGATAAGTCAGATCATTACTATCAATTTAACTAGGATAGAAGTTGTCTCTCTTGCTATTTCCAAATTTATTTCCGATATTCAAATTGTTTTTATGTTTGATGTTGTGAAGATTGGTACTTGTAGTGCTTTCGTAATATATATATAGATATATATATATATATATATGTACACATCTTTTCCTAGTTGTTTAAAAGCAAATTCAAAGAAAATCTTTCTTTTAAAATAGCTTCACTTTTTTTGCTGGGTGTGAATCTCAAGCTTTGTGCCTGGTTTTTATTTGCATTTTTTTTTGAACTAGTTCTACCTTTAGAAGTTTTTATTATTTCCTTTTAAAGTTTCTATTTCAGTTCAGCATTTTTTCTTTCTATTTCATCAGCCAATTGATTTTTTTTTCTAATTTCATTAGTTGCTAATTCATTTTATTTGTTCTGTAATCGTGATGTGTTGTGTGTTTAGTCATGATGACAGACCAGTGAAGGTTGAATATTTGCTTTTGCTTCGACATTTAAGTAATGAAAAATAACTGAGGTTTACTACTCAACACTTCCAGTGTAAATTAATGATTGAATTTAGCTAAAGACAGTGATAAAGTGTTAAAAGCTATTTATTTAATTTTTTTTATTTATCTTCATTAGAGCTAGCTAATATATAAAATGTTTTACTGGGTATTAGTACTATCGTTAAAATATTAGTCATAAGCCAGAACAGGCTATAAATTATGGTATATTGACAGTCGAACGGACGAAATACTTTTTTTTATGTATAGAAATCCCAACCGTTCTTTTAGGACAGACTAAATTAATTAATTTCTATGTAAAAAAAAATAATTAATATTCAATAACCCATATTTATCACAACGTATACTTAATATTAATTTGCCAAAGAAAAATAATACTCATACGTTTTAAGTCTTTTTTATTTGTTTTATTTTTTTATACTTTTTTTCTTCTTTCTTTAATAAAATATTCTTTTACAAGATAATTGAAATTACACTCGGTTTACCATAGCCGAAACAAAACATGAAATCTCAATATCAACATCAGAAATAAATGCGAAAAAATACAGACAATTTTGTAAAATGCAAAAAGGAGTTATAAAATCCACTGCAGTATAAGTAGTAGCTGTAGTAAATCATTCTGAACAACTCACATCATTACATACAAAGGCCGTTTTAATATCTCTACATAATTTGGATTTCATATAACAAATATTGAAACATACTCTTCATTTGGGTAAACAAACAAAAAATACAAGCGAATGACAGTGGTAAGGCTAAAGAATTACAGAAATTTTATACAAAAACTTACTTGATACAGAAATTTATTGATGAAAACCATATTTTTTTTATTAAAATTGAGAAAAAATACTTATCACTATCGCACAGCAAATATTGAAACTAAAGTTATGAATTGAAAGAATACATAATTTGACTTTTTCAAAATCCTTCTAATATATAACTTCGCTCACCACGGAACCATGACTCTGGTAGTGTGTATAATTAATATTTAGTTTCAAAATATATCATTTATACGTGTAGACAGCTTCTATAAAAAAATAAATTTCCTTAAAGCTTTTCATATGAAAGTAACTTTTTTTATAAAAAACATGCTTTTATTAAAAAAAATTTAGCTTTTCTTTAAAGCCTACTTTAAAGAGTAGCTTTTCCTAAAAAATCTTTTATACCAGTGACTTTTTTAAAAAAGTACATTTTCTGAAAAAGTTCATTTTCAAAAAAAGTAATTTTCTTACAAAATACCTTTCCCGAAAGTGGTCTATTTTCTTTAGAGAGAATATTTAAAAAATATACCAATTAAAAAATTCATTTTAAAAAAACAACTTTTTAAAAAACTAGCTTTCTAAAAAATTACTTTTACAAAAAGAACCTTTTAAAAAAAGTAAATTTAAAAAATTACTATTTATAAAAGTATTTTTTATATAGGTACCTTTTAAAAAAAAGTACCTTTTAAATTTACATTTCAAAAATAGTAACTTTCAAAAAAGTACTTTTTATAACGTCACATTTATAAAATTACCTTTTATAAGAATATCTTTTATAAAGGTATCTGTCGTAAAAAGTAGCCTTAAAAAAGCATTTCTAAAAACTACCCCTTCTTCAAAATTAATTTTACTTCAAAAATACTTGTTCTTAAACAAAAGCACGTATTAAAATAATAAATAAGTGTCTTTGAAAGGAATTACCTTTTAAAATAAGTTCCATTTCCCAATACCACCTTTTAAAAAAAGTGATTTTTAAAGAAAGTACCTTTTAAAAAAAGTACCTTTTAAAGAAGTACATTTTAAAGAAAGCGTTTTAAAAAAGTACCTACTAAAAAAGTACCTTTGTAAACAGTACCCTTTAAAAAAAGTGAATTCTAAATTAGTAACTTTTAAAGATAACACCTTTTAAAAAAATTGCCTATTAAAAAAGTAACTTTTAAAAAGTACCTTTTAAAGTACTTTTTTTTATCAAAATTACTCTATTTTAAAAGGTGCTATTCTTGAAAGGTCTTCTTTTAGAGGGTCCTATTTTTAAATCTTCACTTTTAAAAGTTTGGTTTTCAACTTAAATTTAAAAAGTGCCTATTAAAAGCATTAACTTTTAAAAAAGTACCTTTTCAAAAAATGGCATTTAAAAGAGTGCCTCTCACAAAAGATCCTTTTAAAAAAAAGTACCTATTCAAAACTTCATTTTCTTAAACAAATGATTTTTCTTTAAAAATTAAATTTTTTTTCAAAAAAAAAGTACTTTCAAGAAAGCGTTTTTTCTTAAAAAAAAATATTTTTCTTTAATAAGTACCTTTTCTTAAAAAAGTACTTTTCTTAAAAAAATCCTTTTCTTATAAATATACCTTACCTTAAAGCATTTCAACCGGAAACTTTATTTCCTGGATAAAAATGTTGATGCTGCTGCGAAAATGGTGGAAAAACTAATAGTGCTTGGTATGCGATTATTCATTCCATCAAAGCATATTTCGGCTAAACCAAATCAAAAATTATGGTTTAACCAGACCTGCAGAGATGCAATCAGATCCAGGAAGGAAGCATTTAGATATTGGCGTGAATATAAAAATTCAGCCACTGAACTGCAAAGCCAACAGGCGAGAACTGAATGTGCCAAAACACTAAGGCGCCAAAAGTTTCATTACGATCAGCGTCTTCGTGCTAAAGTTCTCTCTGCTCCTCGGGGTAGTAAGAGCTTTTGGTCATTTGTTAAAAGGGTAAAGAACAATGTTAGTTCTGATATCCCAACTCTTTTAATGAATGACCAAATATTCACTGAACCGGTTGATAAGGCTAACCTCTTAGCTGAATTTTTTCCAAAAAAAAACTCGTTTTTGCCGGATAGCGATCAACCTCTGCCCGAACTTGAAAGTGTATCTTGTACTTTGCCTAAAATATTCTTTCGAGCACGTGCAGTTAAAAAGGTTCTTTCGGATCTCAACATTAATAAGTGTCCGGGACCGGATGGTATACCAGCACTGGTGCTGAAACAGTGCTCTTTGACGCTAGCCAGTCAATTGGCCAACCTTTTCAGCCTTTCGTACCGTGCGGGAGTCTTTCCCTCTTGCTGGAAAGTTGCTTATGTCCACCCAATCGCTAAAAAGGGTGCGGCTGATAACCCTGAAAATTACCGTCCAATTGCAATCTGCTCTGCGCTCTCAAAGGTGGTGGAGAGCATGATCAATTTCCATCTTGTGAACTACTTAGAGGCCAATTCACTTCTTAATGATCGGCAGTATGGCTTCCATAGAAATCATTCATTTTCCTTTAATTGTAGGCCAAGCCTCTTGGAGTTTGGGGGGCAAAAGGCAGACAATCAAGACCTGTTAACAATCTCCAAATGGGGTAAAGCGAATATGGTTGATTTTAATGCGCTGAAGACTCAATATTGTATGTTGACCCATAGGGCCATGGAATGAACAATGTCATCTGTATATATGGGTGGTATAGTTATTGAGGAATCGGATACTCTTGGTGTTTCAGGCATGTGAATTCAATGTGATGTTCGCTGGAACGAGCATGTTTTTCAAGTGTCGAAAGAAGCATGCAAGTGTCGTGGTTTTCTAAAACGGTGTAAAAATTACTTCACTCTTTTTGAACTCCTTAAAATCTTACCACTCCCATATATGGGCAGGAGCTTCAAAGTCAATTTTGGAGCTTCTGGACTGTGTGCAAAGGAGGGCGTTGGCACTCATCAATGACAATAGGGTATCCAACTCCATTGATTCATTGGAACACCATCGGAATGTGGGTTGTGTAGCACTGTTCTATAGATATTACCATGGAAAATGTTCTTCTGAGATTAGCGAACTTATTCCAAGTGCCCGCGTTTCGGTTCGGTCTACCCGCTTCTCTAGTAGATCACATCCGTTTGTAGTCTATTGTCCAGTTGACCGCACGATTTATTACAGAGAGAATTCGTTCATCAGTCGAACTAGCCGTATGTGGAATAAACTCCCCGCAGAGGTCTTTCCTGACATTTATAATCTAATTACATTTAAGTCAAATATCCACTACACTATATCAACACTTATCCCTCTTTCCTCCTTCCCACAACCTAGTTTCCTGAAATCAACACAATGCACTGCATTTTTAGGGGGCATCCCCTGAGTGTTGGTTAATATAAAAAAAAATATATATATTTTCATCATTCAGCAATAGGCAACTTAGTCGCTAACAATCTAAATAGTAATTTAATACTTGCACTACGAAAGTGAACCAAATTTCTTGTTAAAGTGTTCATTCAAAAAACTATAAAATATAAAATTTGATTTCTTAAATATAGACTGGCTACCCTAGATTGTAATCGGTCAAATTGTCCTTGCTTTGTAATTAAATTGACTCATTTTTATATTTATCTAATTAAACACGGTCTAGCTATAAATTATTTAAATAAATATTTTATATTACGTGGTTCGTTTGTGCAATTTATTGGAGTACGTCAAAATCGTTGACTATCAGCTCTTATTCCTAAAAGTGGCTGCAGTGTATTTAGTCAGTGTTCTCAAAGTTTCTTTTATCTTCTTTTTCGTATTGTTGAAACCATTTAATTGTTGTTACAGCTGACAGTTTAAAGTCCAACTTGGATTGTTTTTACTGCTGTCTGAACGTATGCTTCATAAATGCATGAATAATAAACATCCCAGACGGCTGTCCCCTGAATTATTGATTAATAATAAGACCAAAAAACAAAACCTTCAATTTCAACTAAAAAGTGTTACTTACCGCTGATGTTTTTCGTCGAACAAAATCTGTAGTTTTCTTGACGAAAAGTTAGAAGATGTTGTTAAAAAAGAAGATGCTCATACGATAAAAAATTTAAATGGATGAACTTCGAACAGAAAATACTAAACTCAGAAATGAAGTTAAAGCACTTTCATCTCGAATTGAAGGGAGTTCAATTTTTATTCAAACGGACTACACTAAGGAAGAACAAACTATTCGGCACAATTTACGGAAATTTAATAAGACAAATTGAAATTTCAACTTGAGAGTAGAGGTGAGACTTGGTGAATTCTGTTCTTTTATCAACAATATAAATACAGCTGGGCTCTGGGGAAAGTTGTTGCATATTTAAAAAATTATGCTGCATTTTTGATAAACCTGCTGACAAATACCAAATACTCCATTGATCTTATTGTCAAAGATAATGTAGATGCGAACGTGAACGCTCTTACATCTAATAATAAAGATTCCCAATAGCAATACAATTAAGGTGGCTAATCTTACCACTAGCCTAAATTTTGGGAATTTGATATCATATATTAATAAATCTATATATCTATACTAATATTATAAAGAGGTAATGTGTGTTTGTTTGTTTGTTTGTTTGTTTGTTTGTTTGTTTGTTTGTTTGTAGGAGGTAATCTCCGTAACTACTCATCTGATCTTCTTGAAATTTTCACAGAGTCTTGCTGCGGATATGGGAAGTGCTATAGGCTATAATTTTTTTAATATTTTTAGTGGGCGTGGCACCTCCTACATAAAGTAAATTTTTAATATCATATACATATATTGAGTACTATGATAGAGAGAGCTTTGCAAATTTGTGTGAGGTCACCTATTGTTAATATTTGTGGCCACGCCGGTAATGGGCGCGATCGGATAAGTGGGCGTGATGCCTCCCATACAAGTAATAGTTCAATATTGTATATATCGAGTGCTGTGATAGATAGAGCTTTTCAAATTTTTCTGATGTCACCTATTATTAATGTGAGTAGTCGGATTCAAAATGGACAGTATCGGACCAATAGGCGTGGCACCTGCCATACAAAGTAAATATAAAATACCATATATCTGGAGTACTGTAATAGTGAGAGTCTTGGGAGTTTGTGTGACCCCATAAGTTATTCAGTTGATTAGTTAGACAAAAAATGGGCGTGATCGAAGCAGTGGGCGTGACACCACCCTTACAAAGTAAATATATGATATCATATAACTGGCGTGCTAAAAAAGGAAGCTTTGACACTTTGCACGAGCCTATCAGATCTTCTTATGAGTAGTCGAACAAAAAAACTGGCGGGTTCACACCAATGTGCGTGGCACTCCCCATGCAAAGTAAAAATTTAATGTCATATTTCTGGAGTACTGTAAAAGAGAGAGCTTTGTGGCTTTGCGTGAGCCCATAGGTTCTTTGTGTGATTAGTCGAACAAAAAAATGGGCGTGATCGAAACAGTGGGCGTAGTACCGCCCATGCAAAGTAGATATCTAATATCATGTAACTGGTGTACTAAAAATGGGAAAGACTCGACATTTTGCATGAGTCCATCAGATATTAATGTGAGTAGTCCAATAAAAATGGGCGGGATGGGATTGGTGGGCGTGGCACCTCCTATATAAAAAATATGAAGCACTATGAAAGAGACAGTCGTTTGACAAGTTCATTAGTTATCAATGTGATTTGTCGTGGAAAATATATCGCCAAAATCAATAATCGCCAAACCCAAAAATCGCGAAAAATAAAAATCGCCCAAAAACAAAAACCTTCAAAATCAAAAATGGACAAAATCAAAAATAGCCAAAAAAAAAAAAAATTGCCAAATGACATTCTAAGTTCAAGGCCAATAATTAAGTGTTGCCAGATCTAATATGGATAATCCATATTCTTCTCATGGGCAGCTACATGTACTTTGCTTCAGGGTAGGAACGCCGAAAAATCTGATAATTGTTGTACCGAATGAAAAAACAAAAAACATTGTATATCAGCATCAGCAAGCATTGAAATAAAAAAATCTATACTAATATTCTATACTAACATAATAAAGAGCTAATATTTGTTTGTTTGTTTGTTTGTAGGGGATAATCTCCGTAACTACTCATCTGATCTTCCTGAAATTTTCACATAGTCTTACTGCGGATATGGGAGTGCTACAAGCTTTAATTTTTTTAAATATTTTTAGTGGTCGTGGCACCTCCAATACAAAGTAAATTTTTAATATCATATATATTAAGTACTATGATAGAGAAAGCTTTGCAAGTTTGTCTCAAGTAACTAATCTATTATTAACGTGAGTAGTCAGACAAAAAATGCGCGAGGTACCGCCATACAAACTTAATATTAAATGTGATATATCTGAATTAATGTATTAGCGAGTGCCTTGGGACTTTGAGTGAGCCGTTTCATAATGATTCGGAAGGGGGGAGTGGGAGGGGGAGGGTGAAGCGAAGCACACCGGGTTACATCTAGTGTATAAATAAAATTGAAAATTTGTTTGTGGGTTTGTTTAACATTTATGGGTGGCTAAACCATAGGACCTTCTTAAAATTTTGACAGTGTGTAAGTTTGTACCAGGAAAGTAAAACAGGCTATATTTTTTTAATATATGAAGCGGGCGTGGCGCCCCCACATATAAAAAAATTTTAACATCACATATCTGGAGCTCTGTGATAGTAGTGATACATAAATTAGTAATGTCAGAAGTCGCGCTTAAAATGGGCGTGATGAAAACCAGTGGGCGTGGCATCGCCCATACATGGTAAATACATATCATCATATATCTAGAGTACTATGATGGCCAGAGTCTTGAAACTTTCTGCACGTCAATTGGTTGTTAATGTCAGTAGTCGGGATTTGGTTAATGGGTGTGGCACTACCCACACAAATAATATTATCTGGAGTACCATAAACCCGACAGTCTTGAAACCAGGTGTGAGTTCACGAATGATGAGTATGAGAAGTTATGTGAAAAATGGGCGGGATCATACCAGTGGGCGTATAATTAAGTTATATGGCAAAACAACGTATGCCGGGTCGCTAGTTTAAAATATTTTTCCTTTTTGAAACCCATTGCTTGGCAGACAAACAAAATTATTTTTCTAATTTATTATACAACTGCTATTTATACAGGATTTAAGCTGAGAAAAGTAATAATGATGGTCGTGCGAGTGGTGGGAGTTTGTATGGTTATAAAAAATAGTTCTTAAAAAAAATTGTTTAACATAAAATTTTTTCCACTTTATTCTACGTCATCTAAACTGTTCAAACTGGAATGCTGAATTTAAATACTTTGAATTATTTTTAACTGAACCTTGTCATTCAGATTTTTGCATTGTTGGTTAGACTCAAATATTTTAGCAAATGGTCCCCTAACTTAATCCAGGTGTTTAATATACTTAATGGTCAGTCATTATACCCTATATCACTATGTAGTCAGGGATAATGACTTTTGCTGATGTTTGTAACTATCAAAAATGTTTGACCTAGATCCATCTTTCATTCGATTCAGAATCACGTTCTGAGTCAATTTAGTAATGTTCGTCTGTCCGTCCTTCCGTCCGTCTGACCACCTTTGTGACCATGTAAACCTTGTAATCGAACTACAGGTCGCACTAGGAATATATTTTGACAAATTTAGTATATAAGCTTCTATCGGCCGTAGGATAAACGCCATTGCAATTGGTGAATCCCGGTTGATGTTCAGACCTACAAGTGAGATCGATTTAAATTTCTATAATATCCAAATTATTATATAGATCGGTCAAATTGGGTTTGTGTAACTTTATTACGTCCATTTATCAGTAGTCTAAAAATAAAACCTATGGGACAATTCTTATTCAAAGCCCCCACATGAAGCTGATCTTCACTTAGATCTATCAAAAAATAAAAATATTGCACAGATTTTTCTCAAATTTGAGTTGTATATGTTTTTGCAGTGGCCTTACCATGGTCAGGATCGGTCCGCTTTTCGACCTAGTCCCTATATATATCGGGTGCTAGGCATGAACTTCTTTATATCCGAAGGTAAAAAAAAACTTGCCACTCAGACTTGGTTTATGTTTATTTTCTATATCTAAATAATTGGACTAAAGAGGGTATCGTATAGTCGGTCTAGACCGACTATAATTTTCTTACTTGTTTTTACAGTATTCTTATTATTTACTTGGAAGCTTGCTTGAAATTAAGAAAAATAATAATATTAGAATTTATATAATATAAAAGTATTACTGAATATACATTTTTCTCATATTATTTTTAATGTTTAATTTTTAAAGCTGAATAATAACAAATTTTGCTTTGCCAATCTGAATAACAACTAATTAAGTTATGTCAAATATAGATTATAATAATATTAACTCTTAAGTTTGTAATTATATATATTATATATATTAAATAAATAAAAAAATAAAAAAAAAATATGAAAAAAGTTCAATTTGATCTAACAACAATAAAAATAGAGTTTAAATCTTAGACGTTTTGCATAGTACTCCTTCCTTCAGAAGTTGCTTCAAGCTAACAATATTTATTTTTTATCAGCTTTCCAAAACAATCGTAATCTTAATAAGGAAATCTTTCTAAAGAATTATTTTTAAGGTTATTGAATTTATTTGGAAAAAAATTATTTTGGAGACTTTTGTGGATCATCAGAAATCAACTAGAATGACAGAAAAAGTATAACTCCATATTTTGGATTAAGATTTTGGATGTTAAAAACTTATAATTACATAAAATTGTAAAAGACTTGTAACTGCAGAAATTGTTGAATAACCAACTTATTGCCTGCTAAAGATAACTTCATGACCAATATTTGGAAAAACTATAAGAATTAAAAATAATAAGTTTTTTCTTTGACATTTTTGGCAAGCACACAGACTCAACTTTAGCCTTCTGCAAAAGCTTAAATTTGACACAGATTTTTTCCGCGTGACAAATTAATCTATTAAAATTTGAGCAGGAAACTCATATAAAAGCGTGAAAAATCAATGAAAAAATTTTCACCGATTTAAATAAAATGCAAAATATTCATATTTTTTACTTACCGGCAAAAATTTTATTAAACTATATGCAATCAAATTCTCTAGCAACTGGTCATACAAAAACTGTGGGAGAGAGAGAGACAACGAAATGTTTCAAAAGTTTATATAGAGGCTCTGTTGCCAGCTCTACTGGTTACATCAAAAATGGAATCAGAATGATCTAGGTGTCATGTCGTAAATATGCATAGAATATGTGGAAAATATTGTTTAGTAAGTTTTCGTAAAAAACTGAGGCCAACGCGCATGAATGTTAATAAAATAATTTCTCTAACACACTTAAAATCAGATCATAGATGTGGACTCAGTTTCTGTTCAATTCACTGAAAAAATGGTGATTTAATCTGCTGGGGGAGGAAGACAATTCAAGGCAAATGTCGAAACCAAAAAAAAAATCCAAGTCCATTTCGGTGACTACGTAAAAAGAAATTATTTTCGACGTTTTCTTGCTTTTTACTTATTATATTTACTTTTTGATTGGGCCAAATAAAATTTCCATTTAATTTAATATATTCAATATATAATTCAAAAAAGAATTAATATTAACTAGCAGATCACAGCCCTTGAAATTCGATTGCAAGTTCTAGAAAATTTTATTTTTTCATTTAATAAATTATTTTATAAAACCCTAAAGATATGCCAATCAATTTTATCCAATTCACAGTTCAACACTTTTTATTGTCGTTATTGGTTTTTGGCAAAAATTATTTTTGTTTATGTCCAAAATTATTTTTCAAATCAACAGGGCCTTCCGCCCTGTATAATTTTATGTATCTATTAATAGCAACTCTAAATGCATTTTACTCCCAAAAAAAAAGCAAAAATTTATAAAGTCTGTACATTCGGTGGACAGCTAAAAAGAAATACTTTTCAAATGAGGGATGTTTGGTCAAAATAGGATTAAAACCGACATACTTACATCGGGCACAAGAAATCACCTTGCCTATTAGTTAATACTAGCAGATTCCAGTGCTCAATATTCGAGTGCAAATTCTAGGATATTTTATTTTTTCATTTAATAAAAACCCTACAGGCATGCTTCACAATTCAACGCATTCTAAATAAAGAAAAAAACTCAACACATTAACACAAACACATCAACAAATTTAATAAACACACATATAGCATTGTATAATTTCATGTATGTGTTAGTAACAACTTTAAACGATCATAACTCCAAAAAAAAATGTTCCTGACGATGAAAATTTGTAAACCTGGAGAACAGCTAAAAAGAAATACCTTTCAAATGGGGGATATTTGGTCAAAATAGGATTAAAAATAACATACTTACATCGGGCACAAGTAATCGCCTTGCCTATTAATTAATATTAATTAAATTTTTATTAAAAATAGTAAATATGTTATTTTCGTAATTTAATAAACACATTTTACGTCGGCATTGTGTCTTTTTTAGCTAATATATTTTGAAGCTAGGATGCTGGATAACCGCTTAAGTTAAATAATTATTTTAACACATTCAAACATCGGCTAACATTTTTTTATAATTTTAATTCCAGCTGAAGGATAAACATTTTATTTCCCAACCAAATTGATTATATAAACATTTTAAACAAATATTTCCATACAATCCACTGTTTGTGTATAAAAACAAATAAAATTAAAGAATATATTTTAATAGTATATAAATGGTAGAACATATAAATGAAAAACAAACAGACTTACATAATAATGTCACATTAACATGAACTTAATTTTTTCATCCATACTTTTATTAAATATTTTTCTTTCTTTTAATTTTTAACATTATCATTATTTGACATCCCTTATGTACATCATCATTGTAGTTGCAGAAGAGTGGGACTTATTTCGAAGGCCTTGCTGCTAATGGGTAAGAATATTGCTATAGAAATTTAAAATTTTTTATTAAAATAATAAACTTAGCATATGTAAACATCAAGATTGTTAAAATTCAAAAAAAGTGCACTCACAGACAGACTCACGAAGGGATTCTGTAACGCATGTATTTATGCAAAGTCGGATAATTGAAATTATGGAAGAGGTTTTAGGAAGTTCGAATCGGGGGAAATGTACAAAAAGGGGAAAATTTTTAAAATAATGAAAATATCGTGCATTTTTTATATTTTAAATAAATAAATTTATGAATATAAAATCGCTATATTGATTCCATCAAATACACTAACACCACACACAAGAGATTTTGTGTAAACTCGAACACGAAGGAGATAAGACTGGCCAAAAATGAGGAAATAGTACCATTTGCATCTTCTTTAAATAATAATCTATATAAAAAATAATTTTTAAGGAAAGCATAATATTCGACGATTTTAGTTATGCATGCTATCATATTCTACTAAAAAAAATTATGTTTAAGTGAAATCCGCATTTCTCTAACACTGTTTTTTAAAAAGATATTAATAAAAATATACATACCTAAATCGTAGTGAAGCCTCATTACATTTATATAAAAAGTTATTTTTCTCGAAAGCATTATTTTCGACTTAGGCGGTTAATGCTTGTGACCACAGATATAAGGATTCTACAAAAAGTATTTTTCTAAAAAACATCTTATTTTAAAAAAGTCCCTTTTATTAAAAAAGTATCTCTCCTTAAAAAATACCTTTTTTAAAAAGTAGTTTTAATCGTGCTCTTAAAAATGTACACATTTCTAAGAAAGAGCCTTTTGTTAAAGTACGTTTTCGTTACAAATAACCTTTGTAAAAGTGTCCTTTCCTTAAAAAGTACTTTTTCTTAATAAATCATATTTTCTTAAAATAGTATAATTTTTTAAAAAAGGAAAAAAAGTGAATTTTTTTTAAATACCATTTCCAAAAAAGCTACCCTTTATACAAAAAGTACCAGTACCTTGTCCTAACAAGTACCTTTAAAAAGTACCTTATCCTTAAAACGGGACCTTAAAAAATATTTTTTTTTTAAAGACCCCTTTCTTCAAAAGTACCATTTCTTAAAAAAGTACGTTTTCTTAAAAAAGTACCTTTTCATAAAAAGTTACCTTTTCGTATCAATAGCCCACATTGTTTGCTTGACATTAAATGCCTTCTTAAATTCTTCTCTATTGTTTGATGTGGCTAGTTTTGCACTACGATTTTGCGATAATGGCTTTTAAAGATTCATAATGCGCCACGATGCATCGTTTCGATCAAAGACGTGCAAATTTTACAACAATGTTTTCAACCTTCAATTCCTGCAATCGTGTGTATCAATCTGCACTTGTGTGCAATTCCGTCTTTGCCATAAGGGACCTCATGGGGGCCCCGAAAGGCCGATATATTCGATTACACGAAAGAAAGAACTTAAATATTTTGTATTTTTTTGGTGATTTTCAGCAATTTTTTTTTGTTAATTTTTTTTTTTTTGGTTAATTTCAAAAACAAAAAGGAATAGAAAAAAAATTTATCCAAAACTTAAATATTAACAAATACTAAAAAAATGTATTTGGGCGATTTTTCAACTGTATTTGGCGATACAAACAAAAAAAAACTAGCAACCCTGACTGGTGCAGATAGTAATAGTTGACATTGTGTATATTTAGGGGATTTCCCGTATGAATGTCAAAGTTTAACGCAGTCAATAAGTGTAAGGTCAACTCAGTGAAGGCGTGTAAGTGTTTAATGTGAATTATTGAACTTATTTAAAAGAAGTTTTTACCAGTTTGACGTCTTAGTTGTAAACAACTTGTCTATATTGTTTTATAATTAATTTAATTATGTCGAAAAGAACATATTTAAGTGGTTCACAAAAAAGAAAAAAAGTTCTAGCTCAAAAAGAAATAGCCGAAAAACTTCCTTCATTTTTTACGATATTTGGACTCAAAAAGGGCCAGATTTTTTTCAAAATAAAGATTGTGACTTCTCCGAAACTTATAAAATTTTTCCAGATTCAAGCGGTAAAACAAAAACTAGATACTTGACTAAAAATATGTTCACCCATATATTGACGAATGATGAGTCGTTAGAAAGAAAATGGCTCCTATTTTCACCGTCAAAGAACTCTGTATACTGTTATTGCTGCCGTCTATTTCCTACTACTACTGGTACTGGTCATAATTTGAGTTCTCCAAATGGATATAAAGACTGGAAACATATAAGTAATTTATTAATGGAGCATGAGAACAGTTTACAATACAGGAAATCATTGATGAAATATGTCGCAAGAAGCAAAATTACTGGGCGAATTGACAGCGAGTTTTTGTCCCAATATAATACACAAGTCAATTATTGGAAGAATGTACTTAAAAGAATTGTTGCAGTAGTGAAATTTTTTGCTTGCATTTGGTGGTGATAATGAAATATTAGGGTCTCAAAATAACGGAAATTATTTGGGATGCTTAGAACTAATTAGTAAATTTGATCCTTTTCTTGCTTATCACATGCGAAACTGCGGAAATGGTGGAAAAGGAAATACATCATATTTTTCTGGAAATATTTGTTATGCGATTGTTAATGAACTAAAAGCTGCAAAATATACTCTATTAGTGTGGATTCTACACCAGATCTTTCACATGTTGACCAACTCACCTTTATCGTTAGATACGTCAAAGACGGAGAGCCTATTGAGAGATTTTTGCAATTTTTGCCTATGGATGAACATAATGCTCAACACATAGCAGGTGTCATTTTAAACTTTTCTGAAAGTCTTGATATTCCTATAAAAGACTGCCGAGGGCAGAGTTACGATAATGCATCAAATATGGCAGGAAAGTATTCTGGTGTTCAGGCAAGAATAAAAGAAAAATGTGAATTTTCCATTTTTGTTCCATGTGCGGCACATTCATTAAATTTGGTAGATGTTGAAGCTGTTCAATGTGTTTCAGATGCAGTATCCTACTTCCAATTCGTCCAAAAATTATTTAATTTTTTCTCGGCTTCGACCAAACGATGGAAAATTATGACAGCGAATTTGGGAACAAATGAAGCTTTGAAATCTCTCCCGGATACTAGATGATCTGCACATGCTAATGCTATTAATGCTTTGCAAAATGGATATTTTCATATATCTGAAGCTTTAACATCAATAGCAAATGACATGAATCAACCAGGAGAAACAAGAAACGAAGCTCAAAGCCTAGCCAAAAAAATGGAGAAATTTGAGACTATGCTTCTAACGGAGATTTGGAATGATATCTTAGGAGTTATAAACAAAACAAGCATAAGTTCACAAAAAAAAAAAAACACTTTGACACCGGACGTTGCAACAAAACTTTACGCATCTTTAATCGATTATGTCAGTAACGCACGCGATAATTCCGATCAGTACGAATCGGCCGCTAAAGAAAAAAAACCCCAATGGTGTCTATAAAGATATGTTTGAAAGAAAAAAATTCGCAGCACACGTTATGTTATGTTACAAGAACGCCTAACCAACTTGTCAATTATGTGCATTGAAAGTGATGTCCTTCAAAAAATTGATTTTGAGGATATAATAGAAGATTTTGCAGCACAGAAATCCCGAAAAAAACCTTTAGCGTAGCCAATTTAAGTCAGAACATAAATAACTAGGTTATATTTCTTATAACATTAAATAACATGTATTAAACACAATAAATTTAAAATCATAACAAAAAATTCTTGTCATTCGTTTTTTTTTTTTCTTCCCAGTGGGGCCCCAAATTATTTTGTGCCCAGGGGCCCCGACATGCCTTAAGATGGCCCTGCTTGTGTGTACTAACAGCGTTAGCGCAAACTTATATGACTTGTTTCAGCTCCTTTCTAAATTTGCTGATTGGTGAGTTTTTCCATTGATATGAATTCGCTTAATTCTTCTACAAACATTGTGGCAGCTAAATAATCAACTGAATATTTTTTCCTTCACGTTGAAGTTTTTTAATTCCAGCTCGCTTTTAAAATTTTTGTAAATACCTATGATAATATACACACTTTGAATTTGTGTTTAATTTTGAATGAAACATTTTAGCTTTTACCGTTATCATTAAACCAGAAATTGAAGTTCATTCAAACCATTCTTGGCGGAAATATGCATTATGTGCAAAGTCCACTTTTGGGTTTTCGAAAGTCTTTAAAGTTTTTCGGTTTCGAAATCCAATAACAGAATTAGTTTTAGCACAAAATTTTAAAATGTTGTCTTTGCTATTTATAATGGCATAAACTGTTTGTGTGCACCCCCCACTCGTATTTTTGTATTTTTCTTCAATAGATAAGATTTTCCTTTACCTTTTTATCGCTAACAAGAATGCCATTATACAATTCAGCACTAACTATCCGCACTTCTCAAATTTTCTTAAGCCAATTAAACGATAAAGAAAACAACATGTATGCTTCTGACTGATCGCATGCAAACGAGAGAATTCCCCTAAATCGTTTTATTCACATTCTGATTTAGTTAAAAGTAATCGAAACAAAAAGCGATTATTATCCTTTCTTATAAAGGTGATCACTGTTTAGCGATTGAGAAAAAAAATTGAATTTTCTATTTCTCTCCCGGATAATCGATGTTTCCCGTTAATCGAATCCCAGATAATCGAGGTCATACTGTAAATATTTTTTTCTTAAAATAATACAATTTCTTAGAAAAGCGCCATTTCTTAGAAAAGCACCTTTTCTTAAAAAAAAAGTTATTTTCCTTAAAAAAAGTAAATTTCTATAAAAAAAAAGTATGTTTCCTTGAAAAAGTAGAGTTTCTTAAAAAGTACTTCGTCTTAAGAATGTCCTTTTCTTGAAAAAGTACCTTTTCTATATAAGTACCTCTTCTGAAAAAGTACCTTTTTGCCTGAAAGTAGATTTAAAAAAGTTAATTTTTATATAAAAGATTCTTTCTTTAAAAAATAAAGTTTCTTAAAAAGTGTCTCTTCTTAAAAAGATCCTTTTCTTAAAAAAGTACATTTTCTAAAAAAGTACCTCTTCTGAAAAATTTACCTTATTACCTAAAAGTAGATTTAATAAAGTAAATTTTTATAAAAAAAGTATCTTTCCATAAAAAAGTAGAGTTTCTCAGAAACTACTTTTTCATAGAAAAATAATTTTCTTATAAAACTAACTTTTCTAAAAAAAAGTACCTCTGAAAATAAAGTACCTTTCTTCCCTAGAAGTAGATGTATGTTATAATCGGAGGGTAAAATTAATTATTGTTATAATGTTAAAGTGGTCGTTTAGGCGCCTTACAACTAGTTTATAAAGAGCAAATAAAATACAAGCAAGTACATTTTTAACTTAAGAGTAAAAAATTACTTCATCATATTGTGATGTATAATAAAAGCCACCCTTATGTGAAATTATATATTTGTTTTCATTATAATTTTTATGTTAAGATGGTTGTCAATTATAATGGTGGTGATGTGAATGTACATATTTATACCACGAAATATATTTCTACAAATATTTTTCTATATATTCGTTGTGTGTGTGTCTTGTAGACACATGCATGTATACGTACCGCATTATATATGTTTTGGAAACCCCTGTAACACCTGAAATATTTTCCTATATATGTGAATATGAGACACTTTCACGCTGTCATAATGTTGACATTAATATGTGACATTATTTGATATTAAACCGTGAACAAACAGCAAAAAAAAACTTTCTCTCATGTCTTGTCTTGTTCTTCACGGTTGTTTGGTTTTTCTTATTTGTAAAGAGAAAAACCTGTATTATTTACTTAAGGATAAATGAAATGTTGTTTAATTTATCTGTAAGGCTGTAACATCATGATATAAAATGACATTTTAATTTTAATAAATTATAATAAAATATATAAAAAAAAGAAGCCAAAGGCTGCTTTAATTTACTTTAATCTCATTTGAATACATTCCAGTGAATTAATTTTTTGTATTGTTGAAGAATAGGCAATACTTGGGAGGGTATCCTTAAAATATTTACATGCAGCATAAATGGAATTATAGAATTCTTAAAACTTATTTTTAAATACCAAGGTATGTAAGCCTTAGCTTAACTTACGAGCACTAATAAGCTGATAAGTTGCCTAGCATTTATAAGCGATGGCCTTACTACTTTTTTTTTTATTGAACTCTTCGCCTGACATCTGTCAAAATTGCAGGTTGCTGCATAATCCAATTCGTGATTCACAACCATGTAAATTGAACAACTTTAAATTCTATGAATCTATCACAAACATCCGCGAGTCTGCCCGATTAAGCACGATTCTGTCGAAGATATTATGGAACCGGGTCAGAATCTATGGGGGAGAAATAATAACAGATACTCATTTTTCCGGATACACCGATAGACCAAGTAGGTAAGACGATAATCAGGATACCTTGTATATACCACTGGAATATAGATATATAGAATATATATAGATATATAGAATAGAAAAAGGTAACCATGAAAAGGGTATCCTAGGCAAATAGAATCTTCAAATCACCAGGATCAGACGCCCTCCCGTCAAAAATTCGGCAAAGATCACTTTGCCTTTCTCTAAAATATATGTCGGTACACAAGAGAAAAGTAAAAGCAGTAACCAAAGTTGTCTGTCATCTATTTTGTTGCAGATGCTTTCATAAGTCTCAAACTTAAAGAATTATCACATCTCTCGAAAAGTCAACAAGCGCATTTCAAAAGATTCCCAATGGAAGCTGTGCATGAGTAGTGGGGGAAGTGATGACGTCTTTTTAATTCAAGTAATACTCTATTCCAGATTTACTCCACAGAGAAGCGACCATTTAAATCAAAATATACACTATGCTAGCTTTCCACGACCCTTAGTAATGATATGTCCGACCTACTAACGTTCTTTTTTATGTACATGAACACTCAGGGGATGTCACATATTAGTGAAGTGCACTGTGTTGATATCAGGAAAATATGTTATGGGTACGAAGAGGGAGGGGTAGTGGATACTTGACTTAAATTTTATTAGATTTTAACTGTCACGAAAGAACTGTTCCACATACAGCTACTTCGACTGAGAAACGAATTTTAGCGCACTGGACAATAGACTGCAAATGGATGAGATCTACTAGTTGATCTAGTGGTGTGTAGAAAAACCTTGGCTCTAGGGATGAGTTCACTTATCTCAGCAGAAAACTTGACTTTGTAATATCTATAATAACACAACCAACATTCCGACGATGCTCCAATGTTACAATAGAGTTGGTTAAGCTATTGTCATTGATAAGCATCAACGCCCTACTTTGCACACAATAGACTGTGAAGCTCCTGCCAATATGTTGGAGTTGCATTCAATTTTTGGTCAGATAGAGGTGGTATGTGGTGAAGTAATTCTTATACTGATATAAGAAATCTAGCACTTGACAGCTTCTTTCGACAACATCAAGAAGGTCTGATTCTTCAATATCTATACCACCCGTGGATACAGATGACATTTATGACTCCATAACCCGTCTATGGGTCAATAAAAAACATTGGGTCTTACGGGCAATATATGGGCAATTTGTAGGAGAGCTACAGGTTCAAAATGGGGATTAAACCCGAGAATGAGGGATTCGCTATACACAAGCGTTATTAGACCTATTCCGACTTACACATCCATAGTCATATGGACGTCAATGAAAAGGAAGTTCTACATTAAACCACTCCAGAAGATACAGCGCATCTGCTGCATTTGAATCAGTGGTGCAATATGAACTACATCTACGAGGGCCTTAGAGACAGGAATTAATAAATATTAAATCGAGATTAGAATTAAGTATGAGATAGCTCTGGCCATGCTACGTTTAAGGGCAACAGGAGAACCGACCATATGACCAGACACCAAACAGTTTTGGACCAAGTACTGGGGTTCAACACAGTAAATGTTGGCTGTGATAGCATCACAGGAGTGTCGACGAACACACTCTGCAGGGTACGAATACCAGACAGAGAAAACTAGATAAACGGGAATATTCTGGAAAATAGACTTCCAGTTTCACACTTATATATGGACGGATCTAGTCCAGATGGTAGAACTGGTATAGGTTTATATGATGAGTGCCGTTCTATTGGTAAATACCTCCGTCTTCCAGACCACAACTCCATCTTTTAGGCTTAGTTGGTCGCGATAATGGAATGTATTATATCTATTGACACAGGAGGAAATCCCAATCGCGAAAACGTTAAAATATTTACTGACAGTCTAGCGGCTATCATGGCTATATCCTCGGACAAAATTAGATGAAGTACAATCAAGTGTGAGGAGGAGATGGCAAACTTCTCCAAATGGGCCGGACTTGAAATTATTTGGGTTCTACGATACAGTGGTATAAGGGGAAACGAGATTACTGTTGTACTCGCCAGGAAGGGTTCTTCACAGGAAATAGTTTTCCCAGAAAAACCCAATAAATTTCAAGTGTCTCAAACTGAAACTAGCGTACTAGCCGACCAGTTCGCATGTATCAATTTTGGAGAGGAAACTGAAGTGGGTAAGGACACAAAGATATTATGGGGCCCACCAAACACTTCGAAAACTTGAAAAACTCCTTAATCCTGGCGGATCTTGGAAATGAATGTGTGGATGTAGAGCGCACAACAAGCCGAGTTTTCGTCTTAAGGTTATATCTGGCTGCAGCGCATGTGAGCTGTACACACAGCTCCTCTTCTCAACCTAACCTAACCTAACCTAAGCTATTAATTTTTCGTGGTGAATCAGCGCTAAAGAAGAAGTTGGTTGAATTGGCCTATAGGATATACTCGAAATTTTGCTCGTGGATGATCAGGAAAATTATAGCCCAATAAAAGAACAATTTTTCATTAGACTACACACTTGCCTCAATAATAGAGAAGACAGTTTTCTTTAATTTTAAATTTAATTCATATTCCTTTAAGCTTTTTTGCTTCTTTTGTCATTATATAGCTTATCTGGCTTTCCCCCCCCCCCCCCCCACCCCTTTTGGCTCTAAAGTAGCTTCTTCAAATTTTGTTTGCCATTTTACAGCTTAACGGCTTAACAATGCAATTTAATTACAATTTCATTAAATGGTTTTGAATTTCTAAAAAATTAAGTAGATCGTAATGAATAAATATTGTTTCATAGAGAAGCAATCGAGCAACTAAAAGACACAAAATGTTTTGAAAGATGTTATGCTCTATTTAGAAGTAGTTTTACAAATTACTAACATTTTTTAAACTGAAGCCAGAGCCTGTTAATGAATTTGTATTTTTGAATAATCAATTGAAATTTTAATATATACATTTTTTTTACAATAACAACCACTGAGGTGGAAAAAGTTTCTTTGAGGGATGCACAAAGCAATTTTCAATCTCATACTCTAAAAGTAGATATGATTCTTTATTGTTACAATTTTTATGACATTGAAGTATTGGTATAAAAAATTTTACAAAAGTGTTAAAAAAAGACACAAATTAATAACCACTGTACTGTGCTTTTTTCCAATTTTTTTTCTATGATCATATATTCTTTGCTTTTCTTTATCTTCTCCGTCTTCTCTTTTTCAATTTCAGTTTTTAAAAGTTTACTGAGGTGTGAATTGCTGCTTCACTTAACGTATTTAGATTAAGACCCCTGTTTAAAAACTTTTTAGGGCAAACGAATACCCATTTGAAAGGGTTGAACAAAGTCTTTCAGAAGTCTTCAAAACTTTGGAAAAACATTGAATTAGGTGTATCGAAATAAATTGAGGTTATATTGAAAAAAAAAAAGAATTCCGCCTTATCCACCTTTTTTTCAATAAAAATATCTTAGCTAGGTCCAAAGCAAAGATATTTTTATTTATTATTATATACATTTTTGATTAAAATAATTTTTATTTTTTTAAATTAAAATTTTTTTTATAACTTAAATCCATAACAAATCTATCAACACTTGAGCTTACACACATATGCACAAACACACCCATATTGACAGCAGCAACTATGTGGAGCTTCCGTAAAAGTAGGCTAAACAACCACAATGTATGACTTCCTTCGAATGAGCCATATATTCATAATAGATGTATGCCAAACATTTTCTGTTTTGGTGTTTTGCAAACGTTAAACTATAAATCTTTGTCTTCATATAGTTGACAGAAAATCGTAGTATCTTTTAAATTTTTTTTCCGCTATGAATAAATGTTGTTGGCTGTTCCGATAATGTTTTAAAACAACAAACAGACAAACAAAGAACCGAAACCATAAAACTCGTTGTCTCTAGTTAACAATTGCAAACGACAACACAGTAACTCAATCATAGATTCCTTAATGCTTGCATGTAAAAATGCATGTTTATCGAAACTGGCTCGTATCAAACGACTATGAGTATTTGTGAAGGAGAAAAGTACACAGCAAACAGATTTCAGAGCACTTCAAAATCAATAATAACTGGCCATGATATCATTTTCAATATTGGCGAATATACTTTTAAGCCAAACCGCTTTTATACGAAAAGTTAATTTTTAGGGGGATGTGTACAACATATCGAGAGAGGTGTATTAAAATTTCAATTAAATCGGAGCAAAACTAACGAAGATACAGCATTTCAAATGACCGGCATTTCAAGCGATCGTATATGTATAAACTATTTTCTCGCAAACAAATTTTTGAAGTCCGTGAACATTACACATCAAAATGTACTTGACTGATCCTCTAGAAATTTTATGCACTTTTTCTATACATAAGTCAACAGGTAATCAGAGGGATTTTTTTTAAATTTTTTCTCAATTTTTCATAACAAAATCACCGAAATTTTATAGCAAAACAAGTACGAAAATTATAGTCGGTCTAGGCCCTATACCATGGCTTAGAGACCCTATCTCTTCGGTCCAACTAATTGGATATAGAAAATAAGCATAAACCATATTTGAGTGGCATTGTTATTAATTTTTTTGGCTGCAGATATGAAAAAGTTCATATCGGGT